>JAZDUH010000249.1:600000-775000 GCA_036419115.1 Scarus forsteni | reverse complement strand
GCCATGTAAGTGACGGGGCTCAATTGGGGCTTACGTGACTCAAACTGGGCTCGAGCGAGGCTGATGTTGTGTCAGCAGGATGGAAAATTCATGGAATCTTTGTCGTCTTGACCCAGCTGAAGCTGGACAAACAAACGGCTTGTTCTATTTAAAAGTGCTTCTGATCGAAAGTCTCTCCCCTGGTCGTCTCCATGGTTCATGGTTCAAGGTATTCAGGTTCATGGTATCCAGGTTCATGGTACTCAGGTGGCACATTTGAGAGTTCAGGTGGTGGAATGGGAGGATGGCGTGATGTAGTGGCATCCTTCAGGCAGGTGAAATGACAGCCATGAATGGAGCGTGTCGACCAGTGTATGTGAGGGTTGTGGCGGTGAAGCCACAGGAGCCCAGGACCAGGGGCAGATCAGGATAATCCAGAATGTGGACCTGGATGGTCTCACGATGATTCCCTGATAGGAGCATGGAAACTGGCTCAGTCTGGTGGGGGATGGACCATCTTGTGCGTCATGCAGGGATCTGGTGAGTAAGTGGAACCTGGGGAAGTCCCAGTTACAGAGCCAAAGTCTCACTGATCAGACAGGAATCTGCTCCAGAGTCGATGAGGGTGACCAGGCCAGCCATCACAGAGAAACAGACAGGCTTGAATCAGGAGAAAAGAGAGAGGAGACTCAGTCATTGAGCTCACCTGTATCCTCTAATCTACAGGGTTAGGGTTCGGGTTGGGGTTACCTTCTGTCTTTTGATGGGCAGGCGGCCACAAAGTGTCCGTCTCCACAGTACAGGCAGAGCTGGGCTAACTGGCATCATCTCCTGTCTGCAGGCGTGAAAGAGGTGCATCCTAGCTGCATAGGTTCCAGCTTGGTCTTGTTTGGAGGCGGACTTGGACTGGTAGGATCTCTCTGACATGGCCCTGAGATTGTTGCCGCACAGTCTTTTGGTTCCTATTGCAGTGTTCAGGTGTCCCACCTCGTGGCTCAGGAGTGTCTGTGGCTGGTGGAGGAGCCATGGGCACAGCAGCAGAAGCTAACAGTACAGGTGAAGCACCAGCAAGTGATTGATGCTGAAACTGGTCGGCTTAACCAAGGCACATGTTAAGGTACATGAAAAATCTGCATGTCTGAGATAAGAGACGATCTTATCTGTCAAAATGGCCTGCAGTGAAAGAATGAACAGAAGTGTGTTTGCCTCAAACTCCACGACTTCAAACTTCATTTTTCATTTACGTCCTCTCTGCTCTCCCAAACTCTCCATGGTGACAGCAGGAAGCACATAAAACCCTCTTTAGGGCGACCCCTTCCACTTTTACTCCTGTTTTAAGCTGTGCACACAGTGATAGTAGATCACCTGCAACACGCCCACTTTTAGTTTGCACACTCAACTTAGCACCTGTTATTTTGGATCTTAGTAGATCAGGCCCTAGATGTGCTAAAAGGTACAAAGGTGCACATTTTCCCCAGTATGTGATAATTTATCACTTTTAAACATGTAAATTATGACATCACTGTTAAAATATTTCTATATAAACCCAGAAACATTGTCTCAGATAACCTGAACATACTACCCCAAATCACCACATCAGGTTTGGCCATTTGAGACGGCAGGAAAATGTCCAAATTAAGAAAATCTAAACACCATCACAAAACAATGTTTATTTATTTTAGTACACTATTACATCATAAATCTGAGTATAACTTACACACCCACAGTAAATTACTGAAACAAATTTAACAGCCTTATATCACATTCCAACAGAGGCACATGCCATTTTCCAAACCTCCTGATATTTGGATCAAATAAGTCATGAGAATGTAATGTAGTTATCTAAAGAAATATATTAGCACCTTGACTTTTCCATAGCCCAATTAAGGCCAGTGAAAGCAGTTTTTTCTCCTTTACCTGATGTCCAAATATACGTATATGTTACATTCATGCACTTTAGAATATTTTCTGTTCTGTCTGTAGTGAATAGATTTTATAGATGCATACACATGAAATCAAATCAGATGGATCATATTGTCGTTTGTAAACTTGTCTGATATTTGAAACTGTGATGTTTGAAAATGAAAATGATGCTCCTGATGACAAAGAGTCTAAAGTTTACTTTCACTAACGGCCCCTGTGAGTGCAGATGGTTTAATGTTTAACAAACACAAATTATTTAATCTTTAACAAACACTAATGTGTCGAGGGTTCATTTTCTTGTTTCAGGATCATCGCTGTGACACGGTCACACCTCCTGACACTCGTTCTCTGGTGAACCTTCGACTTTAAACTCTTTATAAACAGCCTGAAAACATTTGATTCTCCAGAAAACTTCCTCATGATTTCACCTCCTTTATTTTCTGAATCAAGATTTATCACATTATTTCCTAATTCTCCTCTTAACCTCCACATCCTTCATATTTATCCTCTTTTTGTTGTCAATGTTTTTAAGGCTCTTTATGACATTTTTTAAAACTCTGTAAAGCACTTTGAATTACTGTGTGTGATTGTTGCCTCATAAATAAAACTGCCTTTCCTTATATTTCCAAATCATGTTTTAAAATTAGAAGTAATAAAAATCATCATCATCATAACAATAATAATACTAATCATAATTATAATCATAATACTAATAACAACAACAATGATGACAACAACAATAAAATAATAATAATAATAATATAACATGAGCTTCTATAGTTATGGTAAATGTTGACTTCCTTCATCATCCTGGAAACATGGGATAATCATTATTTCCTGATAAATATAAAGATCATCTTCTTAAATATGAAAATGTGATTGAACATAATGTGTTTTTACGTCTGTCTCTGTGTGGGCCTGACGTGCTGTGTCGAGGCTGTGCAGCTGTTTAACACAATTTTCATGACAGACCAAGGCTGTACTAAAATAAAGTGTCAAAAAATAAACTGAAAGTTTAGTTTTTTTTTTTTTTTTAGATCAGTTCATATTTTTGTTTCCAATAAACAGTTTAACTTATTTGTTGTTTTCCAGTTCAGGTCACTGAGTGTTTCTGTCCCTCTGTCATAAACTCAGTTTAACAGGGATGTTTTTCCACGACACGGTCATGAAGTTTGCTGCTTTATTGTATTCTGATTGGACATCACTATGAATAAAAAACACTTAATAAAATGTCTTTAATATTCGGTCACCATCCACATCAGCACATCCAAACATTACTAAGGTTTAATTCAGATAACCATCATATCAGTTTGACAGGACTACATAATAAACTATTATTGTGCTGTTCCTTTTTTCTTTTACTAATAAATCAATAACAAATCCATTTTTAAAGTCTGTTATCCCTTTTATGGCTCCACGAACAGATAAAAACTTTGGTGCTGCTGCCCTCTAGTGTTTACACAGCACACTGCAGCACAGCTTCTTATTGTTCTAATTGTTGTTTAACTGTGATGAAATATGAGCTCCAATATTCATATTTAATTTAACACTTCTATTTCAGAAATGAGCAGTAAGAAATAAAATAAAATAAAATGTTCTCACATAGTGAAAAACAAAAGAAGTGTGGAATCAAAGTCTAATTGATTTATTATGATTATAAATTTATGAGAAAAGAAAAGCGCAGATTTATCTTTAATTAATGACACTAATAATTCATAAAACTAAAAACAGTGAGTCAGTTCAGCTGTTAAAATGGGTTTAAAACACTTTAGTGATTTACTGATGAACAAGATGACAGAGTCAATGATAACTTTGTTTTATGAACACAATTTTGACTAAAACACAGTGAAGCTGGTTCTGTTGTGAAAGGGAAGTCAAATGGTCAACTTTGATTTAAAAAGGTCCATTTTTAACATTTTAACCCTATAAAGCCAATTGTATCATATTTGATACATACTTTTATAATACCTCTATCTACTCAATATGATCAACAAATTACAAAAAAAACATCTGAATACAATCAGATAAATGATAAAAATGTCCTCAAATGGATTATAAGCTGCCAAAAACACCTAATGTATCAAATGAGATACAAAAAATCTAAATGTTGAATTTTATGGACATTTTGATTTTTGTAGGATTTTAGCAGAAAGTGAAATAAAAATTTAATCTACAAAAAAATAGAATTTTCTGGCTATAATCTACAGTCTTGGGCCTCACAGTTTTAAAATCTGACCTACTGTTCCTTTTGTAATCTAGATTAAGTTTTTCCAAAGATGCTCTAATGCCTGCTCTCTCTGTGTGGAGTCTAAACACGATGATGCCGGCCCTGTTCAACAGCTCACATCTGTCCTCAATAACGATGTCCTGAACCCCTCACCAGATTTAAATGAAAACTATAAATCCTCATTGATGGCCTCAGTGTTGGTCCTGAGACCCCTGAGCTGAGGCCTGACGAGAGCCTGAGCCAAACTTCTGCCATCTTCAACAAACACAGACGACTGAAACGTCAGTACTGTTTCTGTGAGGTGTGGACACCTATCTACTGCTCCTCTGTGTCAGCCCAGGTCTATTAATGCTTTATGCTGTTTTAGAGAACCTGTTAATGTTCAACCAACATAATGCACCTCTGACTCTAAAGCTGAATTGTAGGTGGAAAATTCTGTTTTATGATTGGATTATCATGTTTACATGAGAACTTTAATTCCCCTTCAAATAAAAATAAAACTTAGATCCAAAGTAAGTGTCTGGTTTATTCTGATTTAAATTTTGAATTAAATAATTCCCCCATCATGTACACGTTCGTTAACTCCGGTCGTTCCTGCTCGTTCTCTTGTCCTGTCGCTGGGACGAGACAGTTTATTAAATTAGAGCCTGAGAGGATTTGAAGTAATGAAAGTGTGGATGGACCTCAGCATTAAAATGTGGATCTTTTTAAAGCTGGAGTGTTAAAGTTTTATGTGTTTTCCCTGACGGAGACGCTGGAGACTCTGAACTGGAATTTTTCTTCCACCAGGCCTGAATAAAAACAAATAAACGTGTTTCCATGTAAAACTTTATTCAAAATTAACATTTTCATATAAACACAAGTGAAAACGTGAATTCCAAATAATTTAATTCTGAATAATTAATTCTGAATTAAAAAACATAATGTACCTGGGCATTATGATAAAACTAAGGTGTAACTCGTTTTATGTAAAACAGTGTCATCTGCATTTTTTTTTTAATGAATAAATAAAGTTCATTATTCCTGTTTCATTAGGCGGCTTTATTTGTTGGCCATATTGCCCAGCAGTAGTGTGGATGTTCGATTAGTTTATATGTGGATGTAACAGAGGAATAGATAATATATTTATCTCAGTATTTGCATACTAATACTTTAAGAACAACAAACAACATTCTCATGTTTTGATGGATTTTTAAAAATCTAAGTCTCGCCCTTTAACTTTAAAAAAAAAATATTGATCTCGAAGGGAGGAGCATGACAAAAAGTAATCGAGAGAAACCGTCACACTTTTGGAAAAACAAAAACAAAAACCAAAGGTGCAGGGCCCTGTTCTATGAAGCAGGATTACTGCCTAGTGAGGTAACTTTGAGGGTAGGTTCCGGGTTCCCTGTTCTATGAGACAGGATCACTCCTTAGCGAGGCGAGTCTCCATGGCAACGTACCCTGAACAGCTAACCTGCTCCGGGGCAGGTTAGGTTCCAGACTGAACTCACGAACAATAAAAACCCCGCCCACTGATCAATGAGCTCTCTCGGCCAGCTCCTCTGCAGGAGTAAAATCTGAGGGAGGAATCCCCCCCAGATCTTTTTTGTGTACTTTGATTGGTGCTGAAACGAAACCCAGATTTAGAGTCACTACACAGTACATGACACCTGCTACAGGTAGTTAAAGGGAATGAAGAACTGTCATTGCCGTAACAAGATCTTCAATGCCAACACTTCTGTTCCATGACAATATTTTATTGCCCATCTTAAAATTGTGACAGGAATTCATGTAGGGCTCATGTGGCCTACATATCACACAAGAAATGTAAACAAGATAGGAATGAACAAATGAATGAATTAATCTTGGAAATGAATTAGACATGTCTGGTGCATGTTACAATAAAAGTGCATGTTGAACAGTGCTATTTCAGGATGATAATGGCACCAAAGATTTTTGTGCGCTTTACTTATGCATTGAGACTGTCAGCAGTTTTCTGCCAGCACTCCTTCCGTGCTTTTGCAGCGGTGACGGTGTTGCTTTTGACGTTTATTACATGTTTTAATTCTTCATACTCTGTCATGATCACCTCCTGCTCCTCCTGTGTGAAGTATGCGGTCCTTCTCTCTCCGGCCTGCTCTGACGCTCCAGACTGGTCCATGTTCATGATTCTCCGCCTTATATGCGTGCACGCGCTCATTGCAAAGCTGGATCCACTTATGAGGTTGATAACCAGCATCGTCAAACCGTTTAGCGAGACCGCCGGCTGCCGCGTTCAGTTCAGCAAGGTAGCTCCAAGGCTATCTCGCTAGGCTGAACTTGCTTTGTAGAATAGGGCCCTGGACCCAAAAGTAGATCAAAACAAAACTCTTTATTTAACGAACAAAAAAAGAGGTTCAAACTCAAAAAAGTACAAATTAAAAACCAGAGGTCTTAACAAAAAAACAGACGACCTATAAACTTTGAAGAAACTCTGGAGATCACACTGAAGCACATCGGACACAGGTAAGACGATCAACGACCCAACACTGGAGACGCTGAGGTGGGCTTTACACGAGTACGAATTTGTAAGACTGCGGTAAAATAAACTATTGATCTAGGGAAATTGACACACGGAGACACGTATTTGTCCATGACTCTGCACCTTTTTTTGAAAACGGGTCTGCAGGTGGATATCTGCGTATTCATCTTCATGCTGTAGTTGGTATAAACAGATAAGTCCAGAAAAGCCAGTGACGTCATAGTACTCCTCCTCCCCGCCCCCAGACCCACGCTGTCACAACAACAACAACAACAACAACAACAACAATGGCCGCCGGGCTGATTCTGATCTTGTTCCAGCAGCTACAAATATTGCTACGACTTTTATACCAACATTTGCTCACAGAACACCAACAACACCAGCTACAGCAACAACAGCAACAAGTGCTCATGCAGAGACGCAGCATGTTACGCGTGCATGAGCACTTGTTGGCGTGGAATCCACCTCGGAGTGTTGTCATGTAAATACACAAGCCTATGTACAATACGATGTGTAAACAGCGATACATGTTTTGATGCCGACGGCAAGACAATACGGGGCCGTCCTCGTGTGAGGAGGGACTTATACTCAGGAGAAACATCAGACACAGGTGAGTATGATAATGTATTTATCCATCTGACGCCATTCACAGCCGGGTCCAGCTCTAGGTCACAGCCCTGAGCTTTATGTCTCTTAGTCTCTTTGATGGCCTACATAACCATAGTCCTCACCTCTTCTGTCATCCTGCAGGTAGATCTTACCTGTAAGGCCCTGTTAACAGTGAAAAGCTCACTACTCTGAGGGTTTATCCACTTCTTGATTCAGATCACTCACACTGCTGTGGATGGGGGGGGGGGGGCATGAGACTTAATATAAAACCCAAATCCCATTAGCAGGAGGACGAGGGTTTGGGGCTGCGTCACCTTACCACAGGATGTGAAGACAGGGCTGTTTGATGGGGGTCAGAGATGACGTCCCACTCTGCACACTCGGCTTTTTTGTTTTCGGGTTCCTGCCCATCAGGCTGGAAAAACCGCCAGAAGAGAAAAGTATCATTACAGGATCTGTGTCCGCAGAGGAGTGAGGCTCGGAGGCGTAGGTGACTTATGTGCCACAGACGAGGGTCTATGGGGTAATAATGCATGCATGAGAAGCTGTTCCTCCTCTGGACGGGGTATCCATGTCGCCTGTCCCCGCGTAGCCTGCAGACTCTCTGAAGAGCTGGACTCTGCTCGGCCTGCTTGTATAATTAGTCTCCTGAACCATGTAGGAAGTGTTCTTCCATGGCTGGCCCCCTCTTTTCTATGTCACTCTCTCCATCTCTCTCTCTTCTTTGGCTAATCTCACCTACTGTCCAGACTTAGAGATGACCTCCCAGGTGTTTGTTCAGGTTTTATTTCCTGTGTGCTGTTTGACCTTCAGAGGATTTTAAAACTCAATTCCAATGGATTTAAATTTGTCTAACTATTTTTGTTTGTCCTCTTCCTTGGAAAACTTTGTGATGTCATGTTTGAGGTTTATATCCTCTGATGGGTGACACAGCAGGACAAACATCGTTAACAGCCTGTTGACTGTGAGCTCGTGTTGTTGTTTCCTGAGTCAAACTGATTTAGTAACTCTGTTGTTGAAGTTGTAGGGTGGTGGCTTTATAAACTACATTTCCTCTACCAGTGTTTAACAGCACTTTTTGATTCAGGTTTAGTTATGGTCTTTACCTAAAGTATCTTTTAGTTTTATTCATAACTTAGTCATCCAATTGTTTCAACATTAGTCTTGTTTTAGTCGATGAAATTTCAAAACATTGTCGTTGACAAAATCTCCTGTAAATGTAAAAAGTGTGAGGAATTTTTATATTTCCTGAATTTCTGAAGTCATGTTTTACTCTTGGATAAAATCAAACATCTACTAAGCCTTTATTGAATGTTAGTAAAGTCTGAATGTCTATCTGCCTACCTACATGCCTACCTACCTAACATCTACTAAGCCTTTATTGAATGTTAGTAAAGTCTGAATGTCTATCTGCCTACCTACATGCCTACCTACCTAACATCTACTAAGCCTTTATTGAATGTTAGTAAAGTCTGAATGTCTATCTGCCTACCTACATACCTACCTACCTAACATCTACTAAGCCTTTATTGAATGTTAGTAAAGTCTGAATGTCTATCTGCCTACCTACATACCTACCTACCTAACATCTACTAAGCCTTTATTGAATGTTAGTAAAGTCTGAATGTCTATCTGCCTACCTACATACCTACCTACCTAACATCTACTAAGCCTTTATTGAATGTTAGTAAAGTCTGAATGTCTATCTGCCTACCTACATACCTACCTACCTAACATCTACTAAGCCTTTATTGAATGTTAGTAAAGTCTGAATGTCTATCTGCCTACCTACATACCTACCTACCTAACATCTACTAAGCCTTTATTGAATGTTAGTAAAGTCTGAATGTCTATCTGCCTACCTACATACCTACCTACCTAACATCTACTAAGCCTTTATTGAATGTTAGTAAAGTCTGAATGTCTATCTGCCTACCTACATGCCTACCTACCTAACATCTACTAAGCCTTTATTGAATGTTAGTAAAGTCTGACTGTCTATCTGCCTACCTACATGCCTACCTACCTAACATCTACTAAGCCTTTATTGAATGTTCGTAAAGTCTGAATGTTTATCTGCCTACCTACATACCTACCTACCTAACATCTACTAAGCCTTTATTGAATGTTAGTAAAGTCTGAATGTCTATCTGCCTACCTACATACCTACCTACCTAACATCTACTAAGCCTTTATTGAATGTTAGTAAAGTCTGAATGTTTATCTGCCTACCTACATACCTACCTACCTAACATCTACTAAGCCTTTATTGAATGTTAGTAAAGTCTGAATGTCTATCTGCCTACCTACATACCTACCTACCTAACATCTACTAAGCCTTTATTGAATGTTAGTAAAGTCTGAATGTCTATCTGACTACCTACATACCTACCTACCTAACATCTACTAAGCCTTATATATATATATAATATATATATATATAGCCTTATATATATATATATATATATATATATATATATATATATATATATATATATATATATATATGTTAGAGCCATTTTTTATGTTTTAATGGAAATGTGTATTTGTATAGTTAGATTTTATATTTAGAATTAATACTTTTGCAGAATTTAAGTTAATGAAGGAATATAAGAATTATTGTATGCATATTTCGTAAGATAGGAAATTATTTAGTAATGTAGTGTTTTACTTAGATACTAGTTACTGTGGTGCATTTTGATTGGCTGCTGAGTTTGATATAAAACCGTCTGTACATGTGAAGATTCCAGAACAGAAGCCGCGAGCCATAGGAGCATCACAGTCTTTTGACCGGCACATTTCATCACGATAGAAATAATTATTTAGAAGTTAGGGATTCATCTTTTGTTTTGTATGATTTTAAGTTTCAGTAAAGAAAGACATCAAACTCAAGTTTTGGATTCAAAAATTTTTATTTCTGTTATGTGTCGCGTCCGAAAGTACTTCGAGGTTCAAGGCTAGTGGGTCACCTGCACTCACAATATATATATATATATATATATATATATATATATATATATATATATATGTATATATGTATATATATATACATATGTAAACAAACTCTTCTCTCACGTCTTCTGGCCTCTTCGTGGTTGCCATTTGCCTGTTGTATGCCAAGGTATTTGTAACTCTCCTCCACATCTGCTATTCTGCCCTCTGGGAGTGTTATGCCCTCTGTATGGACTACCTTCCCTCTTTTTGTCACCATTCGGCCAAACTTCTCCAGTCCGAACGACATTCCAATGTCATTGCTGTAGATCCTGGTGGTGTGGATCAGTGAGTCGATATCTCGCTCGCTCTTGGCGTACAGCTTGATGTCGTTCATGTAGAGGAGGTGGCTGATGGTGGTCCCGTTTCGGAGTCGGTATCTGTAGCCAGTCTTGTTGATTATTTGGCTGAGGGGATTCAGGCCTATGCAGAACAGCAGTGGGGACAGAGCATCTCCTTGATATATACCACATTTGATGGAGACTTGTGCAACTGGCTCGAAGTTGGCCTCAAGGGTTGTGTTCCATTGCCTCATTGAGTTTGCAATGAAGGCTCTTGGAGTCTTATTGACCTTGTACAGCTTCAGGCATTCCAGGATCCATGTGTGTGGCATTGAGTCATAGGCTTTCTTGTAATCAATCCAGGCAGTGCACAGGTTGGTCTGTCTGGTTCTACAGTCTTGAGCGACTGTTCTGTCTACCAGCAGCTGATGTTTTGCTCCCCTGGTATTTTTACCAATGCCTTTCTGTGTCTCTGTGTTGATCCATATGCCCACTTATCTTTGCCACAATGATGCCTGACAGGAGTTTCCATGTTGTGGAGAGGCAGGTGATTGGCCGATAGTTGGATGGGACTGTTCCCTTCTGGGGATCCTTCTGGATCAGGACTGTGTGGCTCTTGGTCAGCCATTCTGGGTGGGTCCCATCTCTCAGCAGTTGGTTCATTTGTGCTGCTAGGCGCTCATGGAGTGAGGTCAGCCTCTTCAGCCAGTAGGCATGGATCATATCCAGGCCTGGTGCTGTCCAGTTTTTCATACCTGAGACTTTTTCTTGGATATCTGCTACTGTGATGGTCACGGCATCTTGTTCAGGGAGATTGTCGTGGTCTGCTCTTAGATTGTTTAGCCACTGTGCATCGCTGTTATGTGATGCTTCTTTCTCCCATATGCCTTTCCAGTATTGTTCAGTCTCCAGCCTTGGTGGGTTAGTTCTTGCGTTATCATCCACTGAGAGTAGTTCAGCCTGTTAATTCTCCTGGCCTCTGTCTCTCTCGTGTAACTCTTCGTCCTCCTCTCCGTTGTTTGGTCCCTGAACACTGAAATACCTGAGTATAGTAGCTCCAATGCAAACATGCAGCACTGTTTACTTCCTCCTCTATGATGTCATCCTCATCACCGTTCACTCTTCATGCTGATTGGCTGCCGCCCCACGGCATCAGGCATACCTGCTGCACAAGTTTGATATTTTCAACTTCTGCAAAATCTGCACGGCTCTTCAGAAGTTTGCATCATCATTACTATTTTGCTGCTCTACAACATGGCTAGCATCTTCCCATTCATTTTCAATGTATTTCAGTCGGGTAATAAACTGAAATTTGGGTTTGGTGTGAACACAGCTTGAGAGCAAAGCGTTGAAAACCCCCTTTAGGCTGGAGCAAGTTTTCCAAACATTCTGCTGATCAGTCCATCCAGTGCCTTAATGTGTGCTACAGTCAGTATGCACTGTTTCTAAATGTGTTAGTAATTTAAATGGTGAAGGCATAAAGGTCAAACTGACATACAGTGTCATGCACTTAGCATTGTCTGTCCACTTTTATTCTTTGACCTACTACCCTCAGTGGATCTCTGACAGCCCTGAAAATCACAGAAGAAAACTCATTTACCACAGAGGTGAGGCCACCTCCAGCTCCTGCTGCACAAATCAGAAGACTGGCAGTTTAAGTCCTCTGTGTAGGAGGTGAGTCACATTCTGACCTCTGTCAAAAGCTACCAATCAGACGCTCCAAAGCAAAGCCCTTTAACCCCCAAACTCTGCCACTGGAAAAACAACAGGAGACTATTTTTGACTTTTGTGCATGTGGGTGTAAGCATGAGGAGCAACACAGTGAAGAAGTCCTAATGGTATAATGACACATGCTTATCTTAACACATTAAGACATTAAAGTGTGTGTGTGTCAGGACAGCAAAACTTAAGGTGCAACAACAGCAAGCAGCATCCTGCACCCAAACAGTGTTGTACCCTTAGTCCCATTGCCTCCATGCTGCAGTTCAACAGACTGTTCCTGAGTTACAAGAAAATGAAATAAATGATTGAGACGTGGGAGGAAAGGAGGGCGAGCTGACTCACTCTCCTGCCTTGTTAAAGGAAAGAATAATTACTGGAGCATTACCCGGCAATGCATCAAACAGCCATGTCAGTTCTGACCGCGCGTGGGGAATGATTAACAAGTTAGAGGAGCTGTCCCGCAGTCTGAAATGGCCATCAGGCAAAGAGAGGACCTCACCTTTCAGGGCTGTACTTTATTTAAAAGCATCATATCAGAGGAGGAAATGTCTCTGAATGAGCTGAATTCTGTTGTTTTAAAAGTAAAGGAGGTGAAACAGTTTCTCAGTGCACTGACAGAGATGGACCTTTATCTCCTGAAAACACATGCTGCATATATATGTAAAAAAAAAAACACTTTGTTTAGCTCATTTAACAGGTATCAGGCACCAGCCAATTAAAGGTGAAATAATCTAACCAAGTCTGGTGGCTAGAAATCTCCTCAAGTCTGTACCAACACCAAGACAGTCGACATCACCCCGGCCCTTAGATCACTGCTCTGCTTCATGAGAGTCAAAGGAAACAATTTAGTTTGTTTTAATTCTCTCTTTGTCTGTTTGTCTGTCTTGATACAATAATGTCTTTTGTTAAACTCTATCAAGCACTATTTTTGAAACATGTAATCTGACGGTATATTAAAGGAGCAGTCCACTCTGATACGGCGTGTTGGGTAGTCGTAACTGCATATTCTTCGAAAAAGGGGAGAGGATAAATCTGAAAACTCTGGCCTTGCTTTACTGTGTGCACAACAAATACAAATGTTTTCAGAAAACCACCATATTTGAACCCTTAGACGAAATCACACAGCGTCGTGCTCGTGCTGCAGAAACCCTCAGCCTGTTAAGACTTAGGGCTCTAATTTCGTGGCGCAGCGCAGGGGGCGCAAGCCTGCCGCACCCCGCGCAGTGTTAATTTCGTGCGGCGCACCGCCGTGCGCTGCCAATTTGACAATTTGGTAGACCGTCTGCGCAGAGGTGGGTGTGACGGCGCACCAAGGGGAGGTGATGGCGCACCGGGGGGAGGTGTCGGCAGATTCATGTTGGCGCAGTGACAATTTCGTGCCAAAAACAGTGCAGAAAGTGCGCTGAAAGCACGCCAGCTCCAACCTGGTCTAACCTCGGCGCAGGGCGAAGCGCACACTCCGCAGCTGTAATTTGGTGACAAGCGCACATGTGCGCACGCCTCAGAGGCAGGTTTCCAAAGTGTCAGGCACATTTTAAAGCAATAAACAATCACAGCAGTCACTATTTAATGTAACCGTCTAAACCAGCATATACATTTATATCTATATTAATTGTCCCGTCACATCTGATGTCGGATTAAAGCCGTTTGTCATCATGGAAACTTAACCTGACGGCAGCTGGAAGTTTGATGCACATCTTACAAGTCAACAATAAACAGCCTTAACATCTGATACTGAGTATATATCTGGCTTCTCTCATTTCATTAAATTCAAAGAAAAGAGGGAGAAAAAAGACGAAGAAAAAGGAGAGAAAATAAATGTCTGTCACTCAGGATTTACCCGTGATTTCCCCTATCCCTCTATTTTAGTCTTTATTTTTAATGCGATCTAAAAAGATGGAGTACATCATTGCAAGGAGGATGAGGGGGAGACACCGGGAGAGTATACAGTATATCACTAAAGGCTCTGCTATTTGGTGATGACAAACCAGGAATGCAGGTGGATCACAAGTATTATGAACGGATAAGCCAGCGGGTGTGAAACTGTCTCTTATTTTTTTTACTCCTATTAATGACAAAGGAACAGATTACATCTGTCCCGGGAGCTGGCCCACACGGTGACGCGCCCCGCTGTCCATTCTCATGCTGAATGACAGCAGCTCTGACCGTCTCCAGCAGCGGGGATCATTCAGACCAATCAGCGCCTCGGTCGCAGCGCATTTAAAGGCGAGGAGAGGCGCTCATTTGATTGGTGAAGACAGCGATCGGCTGTGATAATCCCACTCACGTCTATTCTCCTCCTACTCTGACATGTGCGCGTGGAGGCAGAGACGTGGGCGTGGACGTGAACCTCTGCGCCCCCTCTGCGCCATGAGTGTGCCTCTCTTGGCACTGCAGGAAACTTGCAAAGTGCGCTGGTCACACCCAGTCCGCGCGGCGAAGGCCGGCGCAGGCAGGTGCACCTGCGCTTGCGCCTGGTCTATGAAATTAGAGCCCATAATCTTCTGCTCCTCTACGACCACCATGAGCAACAAGCAGACACGGAGAACAACATGGCAGTGTTTGTTTTGTTCCCTCATTATGTATGCTCAATGTCATCTGCAGCATTACAGCGCCACTTACAGGCCTGGCATATGCACTACAGTATTTTCAGTGTTTTTGTGTGGATGGACACGTTTCCTAAAGCCATGCACTCAGACAGAGCCGCTGCTGGACCACTCTTCATTATAAATCTAACCCATGGTTGTGCAGCGAAGAGACATGGCTTGAGCCGCTGCCATGTTATTGTATGATTAGCTATCTGCATTGACCAGCAGTTAAACAGGCTGACCTAATAAAATGGCCAGTAAATGAACATTATATTGAAGATGATTTGGACCCAGTGAACTTGTATTCTCCATGTGTAGGCCCCCTGAAACCCTTTAAAAAAGTTAAACACTGATAAATGTTACAGTGACAAACACCACTCTGTTTCTGTTTCAGATATTTAAGTTTGATCTGTTTTAATAAAATGTTTAAGTTTTATCTGTTTAATAAAATGTTTAAGTTTTATCTGTTTAATAAAATGTTTTAGTTTTATCTGTTTTAATAATTAGACTTACAGCTGCCACTCAGACTTCTAATAAATGACCGAGTGTTTATTATGGTACTGTTATGGTATAGCGACATAGCTCAGTGTTTTTGCTGTCGCCTTACATGAACAAAACAAACTGAGTTATATTCCACTGCAGAAAGAATATATCCATCTCACCCTCTCCTTTACAATGTTTATGTCCTTATCACCTGGAGGGCACTGCCATGGAGGAATTTCTCTAAAGTACAATAAAAACATTGGAGACAGATTCTGTTCTCTGCAGAGGAGGAGACGACCCGGAGGCAGAGGGTCAGATGTGATCACATATACAGACTTTGTGACCGATGAGTCCACAGCCTGAAGCTGCAGAACCGTCAGTGCAGATGAAAAGATGTTTCTTAGATCTCATTATTCTTCTGTTTGCTCAACACAAAGTTTTTCTCTGGTGCTGGAAACACTTTCAGGTTCAGATCAAGATGTTGTGGTCCCCAAGTCTTCTTCACTAAGCCCCATTTTTAAGCTTTTAGAAGATTAATAAGCACGTATATACTTCTGTTTCTGCAGATGGGTACTTGTTTGGTACCTATGAGCAAATAAAACTAATTAATGTTACTGTCCATTTGTCCAAACTCAGGTTCATACCGTATGTTCAAAAATCCTGTAGTTTGGGTGCTGGTTTGGTGGAGTGGTCAGCAACCATGACCCATAGACATGCCTCTGCCAGCCCAGTTTGGATTCAGCCTGTGGTCAGTTTACCTCTTCCCCCCTTTAAAAGCATGTCCACTGCCTCTCTCCATCTCTCCTGTCAGTATAGGCCTGCCTATGCCTAAAAAACCTTGTGTTTTCAAATATTTATTCAGTCATTCAGCACTGCTTAATGCCATTTTCTGAGCAGATCTACATTTCTGACTGTAGGCTGTGACTCTGGTAGGTGTAGTTGGAAACATTCTGGTGCTGTATGCAGGCAGAGAGGAGCATGTACTGATGACTGCTAAGAGCATTTAGCTGCAGAAATACATGAGCATGCTCACTCCAAAACATGATCAGAGTTACCTGCAGAAATGGTGCTGTTAGCTAAAATCATTCATTTGCAATTTTTGGCCCAAACCTGTAGTAAAGTAGAGGTATCAGTGTCATAAAATCTGTTTCATAGAACAAAATTAGAATCATGTTATTGCCCAGCTCTAATGCCCAATGTTCCCACAACATTAATGAGCAGGTTGTGTCTTTTCTGTATATACAGACTATAAAAATCAATAGAGGTTTATGAAAACTGTGAGAAATATTTGTGGTTATGTGTGTAAGTACTCAACCAAAACTACACCATATATCTACATTTTATCTGAAGCAGACATTTCAGTGTGGAAATAATTAACTCTAATAGAGAACTAATGTGTCATACTGTGTGATTCATGCATAATGTGTTGGACTAATTTATTCAAAATCAATCCATTTCTGATGTTTATATGGCATCTCTTCAGATCATCCATCTCCTCTGAGTAATCATCATCATAACTCCACCACAGCTAAAGACAGCCCATCCAGTCACACAACATATTGCATTTATAACTGGAGCTCCAGTAAGTGGTAAATGTTCCCTCATCTGGACTTATATAATGTATTTAAAGCACGAAATCCTATCTTACTTCTTTAATTAATTCCATAAATCAATATTAATAACCTTTAAAGCCCCCATCTGCATGGTTATAATCACCATAGTCAATCTTTGGTGTCAGCTTTGATTGCCAATCCATGTCCTTCTCTAATTGACCTTGTCCAGTGAGGGAAGAGCAGACAATATTGCCTTTTCCCACTGGTGCTCCTCTCATTTCTGCTCCAAATGAAGACTGCTCCCAGTTTGTTCAGCAGATTGAAATCCATCACTTCATTCTTTAAACAGATGACACACAGGCCACTTCAATTTAAAGTTATTGAAGGAAAGTTCCTGAAAGTTGTCAGTTCAGACATCAGAAAGAGAACGACTGTTTGTTTGGATCAAGTATTTATGTAGCTTTAGTGATCCAGAGGAAGAACTGCAGTTTCATCTTAAGCTAACGTAACACTAAATGGTTTTTCCTGTGATTTTAAAGTTGTTATGTGTCAGCACACTATTGTATATTGTGCTGTTTACTAGTGACCACAGTCAAAAGGGTTTAGAGCATTAAACAGTCAACCAGTGTGAATAATGGTCGGCATGTATCTGTAAGATCAGAAGTGTGTCCTAAATAAGTCTGAGACATTGTTAAGCTGAGCAGTGCTCTGCAGCAGTTTAAGAACATAAAAAATGTTTTAATGTGTTTCAAAACCCAAAGAAAGGAAAAAGAACAGCTCTGTAAAAGAATTAAAGTAGAAGAATCTTCCTGCAAAATAAACATCCTCTTATGGGTTAAATTCAGATTTCTTTGTGTCCAGTTGTGTTATGAATCCTATCATACCTGTCAAGCTTTGGATTTGAAAATAAGAGAAATTTTTCAGCGCTTGCTGTGAGCCGTCCCACCGCCCCAACGTGACTGTGCCCCATCCTGCTCCTCTTCAGGAAAGTAAATTCACTGTCTCATTTTTGAGATATGTACAGGACTTCTTTTTTTTTTTAGCAGGAATGTCTTCTCCCTCCTCACATCCATCCATCTCTCTCCTCTGTCATCCCGGGTTTGTTCCCTCTGTCGGCTCTAACCTCGCGACAGCTAAGATAAGATAAGATAAGATATATCTTTATTAGTCCCACAGGGGGAAATTTCAGGGAATTTTCAGCTGCCACCCAGGCTACTGCAGGTGGCATTTCTCATGAGGCTAGTGACAGTGTTCAGTTAGGAGCAGAGACAGAGGAATGTTTTTTTTTTTTTTTTAATACGGGAGAATTACGGGAAAATAGTAATATGGGAGGACGGCGGGGAAGAGGGGTAAAATACGGTCGTTTACCGGCCAAAACGGGAGACTTGACAGCTATGAATCCTACTCCCATAGCAGAGTGAATAATGTGTTTCTGTTCTTATTTAGTATCCACACTGCAAAAATTGGTAATCTAAGCAAGATTTTATTTCTTAAATCCTGTTACAAAATTCTTAATTAACTTGTTTTGAGAGTTATATACTATGCAGGAAAAAATTGTCTTAGATAATCGAGCTTGTTTTAAGAATATGAATCTTTTTTTTCTTGATTAGCTGGTAAATCTTGAAGTGAGTTGTTTTACATGCATATCAAGACAAAATACTGTCAGACACTTCATTTCAGACAACATTTAGACTTTTAAGAGAAAGTTTTAGCTGTGAGAACTTGTTTCAAGACTGCCAAGTAAAAACAATAACACATGTCAATTAACACATTTTATTGAAGCAGTCCTTCCAAAATTTGACAGCATGTTTTAGTTTTTAAGCGCAATGACATCATCAAGTTTGTATTTCATTAAAACATACATACTATTTTTGAAACTGACAGAATAATATGATGTGTGATCAAGTAGCTTTTCAGCATCTATCAACTCTGTTGCCTGGGCAAGATTAGGTACAGCAACTTCATATGCTAAAAGATCTCTGTTTAAACCCAAAGTCTCATAAATCTGATATTCAAAACAAAACAAAGAACTGTTTACCACATAAATGTTTTTTATGAGTCCAAAGACAGGTATTGTCTCATTTGCATTGGTGATTATCAGTGACTTGTCACTGCTGTACTTATTTCCATTGAGGATAAGCCACTTTACTTTGACTGCATGTTGTATGTTATCAATCCCCAAAAAGTCTCTTATCTTTCCTGCAATGTACTCCAAACTTGTCACCTCTGAGACAGGACCCAATTCCTTCTCATGCACAAAAATGGGATGCTCAGTGCCCAATTCATTTTGACAACATTCAAAAAGCTGGTTATGGTTTACAAGTGACTTACAGACATTTTTGTAGTTCAATTTAGATGACCACTGTTTAAAAAAACAGTGCTTTGATTCAAATCTCATGCACATATGCCTTATCAAAGGGCCCAGAGAGAGGATTTGAGTAGGGAGATGTAGAAGATAATGTTGCTTAGGGGTTATGTTATTTGCAGGAAAAAGTTGCTTAAATTTTTTTAGATGCTGTTCAATCATTTTTTTCAGTCTTAATACACTTTCCACAGACAAAACAGGAGCAAAAAGTATCTGAACTATTTCAATCAAGTGTAAAACAAACTGAACATATTCATTTTTCTCAATACTGTTCAACAGGAATGGCATGATCTTTAACAATACCAGCATTTGTCCAGAGGACTGTTTAATTTTATTGTCATTAGAGGCCAAGGTAGTGACGCTGATTGGACAGGGTTTGTCTCTTATGTCAATTGCCGACAAAGGAAAACTCTGCAAGGCTGAATTGAACATATCCAACTCCAATTGTCCAGAAAGAACAAGGTGTTTTAACACACACTTAATTTCCATAGGTGCAACACCCTCAAGAATGATGTGCATGATATCCTGCGGAGTTTGTTGAATGAGGTCAAAGGCTGGAAAATCAATCATTTTGCTTCTTCGGTTTATACCATAGGTGGTCCTGAGGGCTGATTTCAAGAACTCTGTGCTAGCCCTTTCTATTTCAAGGCACTGTCTTATATGCTTGTCCAGTGTCCTTTCAGTAAAACTTTTTTCATCAAAATTCTCCTGCATTTCGTCAAAGGTACATTCACAGTGCCTGCACTTGCTGTAAGCAAAACCTACCCCTTCCTTGAACCCAGCAAGTTCATGTTGGGCAAGTGTGTCACCACATACTGAAACTACAGCACCAAATAAATCCATCTGCCCATTCTTTGTTTGGATTTTGACACCATTATACAGCAACTTTAAGTCTTTTTCAATTCTTTCTAATACAACATCAACACCACACTCGTCAATATCATTAGCTTTTGCTATAGCAAGGAGTCTGATTGCAGCAAGCTTTGACCTAAACTTTGGATCTATGTTTCCTAAAGTATAATAAACCATCAGCAGTTTGTTAGAAGTGGCGTGTGGTCCCAAGGGATTACATATCTCTATTTCATCAGAGTACAATATCACCTGCAAAGCAGACACTTTATTTGAAAACAGTGGGTGGGATTTGAAAAGGCTCCCATCAATGATGTCATACAAAAACCCTTCTTTGTGGCAGCCTTGTGGTGTGGTGTTGATCATATCAAAAATTCTTGAATTTGACAACAACTGTTCCAGACTCTTAATTAATGGTATATAGTAAAAACTTTTGTTTTTGATTGCAAGTACCCTTGATTGTCCTTTCTTAACTCTACAAACCCTTTGAGATATCACTATCTCCTCTGGTTTAACTGGGCTAAAAAGACTCTGAAAGGTAATGTCCTGCATGTATCTAGTGGCCATTGTGGAAAAAGGATCCTGGAAATTGTCCAAGGTTGCCAGTGCTTCCTGTTGGAGCTGCTCCACACTGTCTGAATGTCCTCTGAAGATCCTCTTCATCGTGTCCCTCAATGTATTCAGAAGAGCACTTTGATACTGCTGCACTCCAGACACAACACTGTTGATGCCCCTCTGAAAGATAAAAAAGTAACTAATTAATAATAGGTAGGCTTGTCCCGATACAACTTTTTCACCTCCAATACGGTACCGATATTGCAGCCTTGAGTATTGGACACTAACAATATTGATACGACACAATATCAGCAGGAGTCATAAATACTTTTATTACTTATTTTGTGGAAAGGAGTGTAAGAAAAGCTTGATCAGGTGAGATTACTAGTATACTACTATAACAGTGAACAGTAGTCAGCAGTAGTAGGTATAAGAAAAATTGACACATTTGTTAAATTCAAACTTTACACATAAGAATATACTACAGTTAAAATAAAACAAAAAATAAATTAGAAGACCCTGAAAAGTAACTTCAATAAATCCAATAAAAACAAAAGAATAAATTTTAAAATTGCAAAATAACCACTGTGACCTAATAAAACATATGCATATTCTTCAACTGAAGTAAATAAAAAAAATTGAATGGACAGCTTGTATCAGAATGCTGATATCAAAGATTTTAGATGCAGGCTGATATAATCCGATATTTGTATTGTTGGCCGATATTTGATATCAATATCGGATCAGGACATCCTAAAAATAGGAGTATGAAGTATACATCCTCTTTGACCCAAACCTGTATAACTAGCATAACCCATCTCAAAACTCCTCTGAACCATCATTTACAACAAAATGGTCACTGTCCTAGAAGCACAGGGAGTTTCTTGTCCTATTAGACTGGTGACCACCAAGATGGAGGAGTATGATGGCTAGCAGATGTTTTGTTCATCATGCTCTGAGGATCCACATTACATGCAACCAGAGGCAGAAGTCCCATTAAATCAGAGATTTTAAGGTAATTAAAATATGCTGACCATTTTTTAATTAATTACCTCCACCAGGAGGTTATTTTTTGGAGAATTTGTCTGTTTGTCTGTCTGTGAACAAAATAACCCAAAAAGTTACGGATGGATTTGGATGAAATTTGCAGGAAATGTTCAGCATGGGAAAAGGAAGAACTGATTCAATTTGTGTGAGAACGACAGAGAGCGAGAGCGACAGTGGCGGAAAAAGTTTAGCAGAGTCTAGCCCTAAATAAAGATAGGACTAATATTTATAGTATAAATCACAATATGGGAGAGGACTGTGGTGCTGGTGGAGGTCTGCTCTCCGAGTGCTTTTCTATTTAAACGTGGAAACATAATACTGATGAGAAGGACTTAAGGTAAGTACCTGGGACAGGCGGCATTGTTCCCGAATATTGATGACAAATGCAGCTGCATGTCTGGTAACATCCTCACTCATTGCACTGGGTCCTTCCTGTAGACACAAACAGTAGTAGAGGTCCTTAGATCTTTTACAGCAGTAAAATTACCAGTAAAGTGATGTAAAAAAAAATATCCCAGCCCCATTTAAAATTCTGCTACAGTAAAAGTACATAAGTATTATCACTTGATCAGCTTGATGTTGTTAAAGTATAGCAATAAAGTATTGTTTGATCCAAGCAATTTATATACTATAATGTAAGGTAAAGTAGGCTCCCTCTATATAAATATAGCCACTTTTGTCTATTGGTTTCCAGCCTCAGGGTCTGATCCCTTGAAATGGTCAGTAGATAGGTGTGAGGGGTGGTAAAAATGAAGAATAGGAGAATAGCAGAGCAAAGAGGAAAAGTTAGATTCTGCAATTTAAGTTTATACTTGTTCATGTCGAGTGTTGTAATATAACATTATAATGCTAGATAGCCAAATCTTAAAATCTTAACCTACCTGATGGTCAGGGTGATGAATGGGGAACTCCTGCTGCTGATCTGGGCTTTGAGATAGAAAATCCTCCTGCTCCTGCTGCATGTCATTAGTGATCTCTGTGTTGACTTCACTGGTGGTCCTTTGCAGTCCTCTTGTTTCCGTGGTACAGTCATAAAAATGGGGATATCAAAATGTTCAACGCGCCAATCCTAGATGGCTCAGATGAAGCTGTTCTCCATCCAGCGGGCAGCCAGACACCAGATACAGAGCATGCGTGCGTCTGATATGGTAGTAAAAAGAGTTGAAAACTCTGTATTCTTCGGGGCAACCATCGATGCCGCATATTACATGGAAATCAGGATTGCGGCTATGTGCAGTGTTAATATGGCTTAGGAGAGACTTCAATGTTAAAGCAACAAAAACAAAGCAAATCACACACCTCCAACAGGCCATCCTGTGCTCCAAAAATTGTTAGCAGGTAGAAGCTAACAATAACTTTAACTGTTTCTGTCGCAAATGGCAAATTCAAGGTCGTAGCTTAACGAAATAAAAAACTTAAAATTAAAAAATATCAAACCACCAGTCCACGAGTCCACTAAGCATTCAAATTCGCCCCACACCTCCAATGACTGCGTGAATATAGTCTCTGCCGTTGTTTTTGGCGGAGTCCAGCGCCAAGGTGTCTGTTGGTCAATACCAAATCAGGAAGTAGGGGGTATTCATTCTAAAAGACTCAATTTAACTTACATGGTAATTCAAACAAAAACTATTAAACACCTTTAATAGTTAATATACAGTATAACGTATAAAGTCCGAAAGTCCTCATTTTATTTATATTAATTATGACTTTTTAGACTCAGAAGGATATGCTGCGCGCGCACACACCTCCCCTCAGTAGTGAAGTGGTCGCGTCTACACCTGCAGCCGGGGCTAACAGTCAGCCATTTGAACTTCGTGAGAGGAGGGAAAGTCGTCGTCGACACAATCAGGAGAAGAGGTAAGATAACTTTATCACAAAATTATTTTCACCTACATTATGACAAACTCTCGACAATGTATTTTTGTACGTATTTTTCTTGGGAATGTTAAGCTTACATTAAAGCGGTTATAGTCTAGAAAAGCTACTCTGTTGGCCAAGGCGAGCTAATGTTAATTACTCCGTAACTTACAGAAGAAAATAGTAAACAGAAAAAGTGCTGCTGTCAGTTTTTATGTAGTGGAAATTATTGCTATTACATAGCTCTTGTGGTTGGTGATTAGTATCTTTACGTCGATTTATGCTACCGAAGAAGCACAAAGTGCTTCTCTGCAGTGGCCAGCGGCCTACATGGGCCTGTACAGTCTGAGGGGAAAAAAACTAGGCACATTTGGGCTGTTCTTTAATAATCAGACAGCCAATTTCTACGGTTTTCTCTGGTGGTCCAGCTAATTATCTTTGGCCGACGTGGGTGTGTCACACAACCCTTCTCGGTGTGAAAACGTGAAGATGAGATCTTCATCCTCGTCGTATCAAAAGGTACGCAGCCACCATCTGCTCTGTGATGGCTGACATGGCTGATATTCTTCATCTAATGCGTGCCTGTTACCGCTGTTGTCTGTCGGGTATGGCTGCTGGCAGGTCGGCCCATGTGCATGTAAACATTTCATCTTAACTCCTGAGTCGCTCATCATCTCTGTGCAGTGGCTCGTCCATGCCGGTGTGCGTAAAGGCGCACAGAGACGCACAGTGCAGCGCAAGGAGCAGGCTTGTGAATCACTTCATGTGATTTTTGGTATTTTATACGGTGTCTCTATGGCTAATGTGCGCGGTTTAAGTGAACAAAAAGACATAAAGAAGTTCGAGTCAGCCTTTTGTTTAATCAAAACACCGCATTTTTCAGCAGTCCTGCCCTGACTCTGTTTTACTCACTGTCTAAATCTTGTTCTCTAGATAAAATATTCATCCTACGGTGTCCACCGTCACTTATTATGATGATTTAAGAGTAATCTGTAAAGGATCAAGCCCCAAATGCAGTCTACTAGTGTAGTGGTCCTCAACCTGTGGGTTGGGGCCCAAAAGTGGCCCAGAGCTGTTTTCAGTGGACTGTGGCAAAAATGTCTTCCGTGTATGGAGGGCCAAAGCTGACAAACCTCCATCTACTATGTATTACTCTGTTGTCCTTTAACAAGTACATATTAGTATTTCTCTGAGGGTGTTAACATTCCCTATCATCTTAAGATAAAAAAAGGTGTTTTCCTAAAATATACATTTGACTTGAGATATTTGAAAAACAACCAACATTTAAATGTTGTGACAGGACACACTGTTTTCCTAGGGCTTGTGTTATTATTCAATGTTTATAATTTTTTTTAATCCCATCCCTTTGTTCAGAAATACAATAAAATTATATTGTACAGTTTATATGGTATTTAATTAGGTGAGAAATGTCAATGACATAATCTGACTCTGAATTTTAAAGCTGAAGACTTTGAACTTGACTTTCCTGCTTTGGCTTGACTTTCCAGTCTCCAGACTGGACTTGACTCAGGACTTGAGGCCAGAGACTCAAGACTTACTTAAGACATCTGAAACAGTGACTTTATTCCACCCCTGGCATATTTTATAAATAGTTGTGGTGGGCCACTATGGCCAGAAATGCCAGGGCTATTTCTTGCTCCCAGTCCAACCCTGAGCGGCAGTTACAGGGTGCCACAGACGCGGGGGGAGGCGGTAGCAGGACAGGTTGCCCTTTAGGCCAACTTGACCTAACTTTGACTTAACTTGATATTTTCTCTCCTCAGGACAGGAGCAATCATGGATGAGCTGGATGCTGTTACAGTTTCCATTTTAAATGGTATGTAATTGATGGTAAAAAAAAAAAAAAAAAAAAAAAAAAGCATTGTAATGGGAATTATATTAAATTACTGTAAATTCTAACATCTTAAAAAACAAACGTAAGCTATTTTGCAATGGTATACACCAGATGTCTAAATTGTATTGTATTTAAATTTTAAGAAAAAGGGAAGAACACACCCTGTAAAGTTAGGTAGGTACAATTTCATTAAGATATAGAGTTTGAATTGTAAACGGTTTGTTTATGGCTGTCTCTGTAGCTGCCAGCATTGATGAAAGCTTGCTCTACACTCTCAGTCGTGATGATTTGAGAGACCTTTTTCCTGGGCCGGAACACTTTCTCAGGAGGAAACGAGTGTGGGCTGTTATTAGCCCAGAGGTAACAGTTTACATACTTTTCCCTAAAAACACCTACAGTACCACACAAATACCACATGTTGTATTTATATAGTTTGGATTTACTCTTGCAATTATTAGGGCCCGAGCCCGACCGCAGGCCGGCGAAGGCCCTATTGGAATCGCTAAGATTATTATTATTATTAGGGCCCGAGCCCGACCCCGAAGGGGCCGGCGGCGAAAGCCCTATTGTAATCGCTCGGATTATTAGGGCCCGAGCCGAAATTTCGGCGAAGGCCCTATTGTAATCCTAAGGATTATTAGGGCCCGAGCCGAAAAATCGGCGAAGGCCCTATTGTAATCCTAAGGATTATTATTATTTTTCTCGCTCCTCTTTAACCCCAAATTGCGTGCCTTCAACTTTAGATAAACGCGACCGCGCCTAGGCCAAAAAATTAGTCCCCCCGAAAAATTTATGAATCCAGTGTTTGCACAAAAAAAAGTGCGCCACAGCGCCCCCTAGTGGCCTTAAACTGCAGCCCCTCCGGCAACTTTCATGGATCAAACTGAAATTTTTAGGGCATGACTATCATGCCCGGACCTACAAAAAACTCTCTTATGACCATGGTCAATTCCAAACAGGAAGTCCGCAAATTAGCGTTGAATGTTGCGTTTTGGCGATTTCCTGGGTACGTATTTGAACAAACTCCTCCTACAGTTTTGATCGGATCAACTCCAGATTTGGATCCTGTATACTAGACACATTGAGGATGAAAAGTTATTAAAAGAATTTTCGTAGGTCAATGGGCGTGGCCAGAAACCACGCCCAAATTTGGTGAATTTTTCACTAACTCCGATTTGCACAAAACTTATTGAGCATAACCCTCAGGCCAAGCCGATCACAAATATATAAATAGTCATAACGAATTCCAAACAGGAAGTTCGTAAATTAACGTTAAAATTCAGATTTTTGCTATTCTAAGGCTCGCATTTGAACGAACTCCTCCTAGGTTTTTTATCGGATCAATTCCACATTTGGTTTGTCTATACTAGACACACTCAGGATGAAAAGTTATTAAAAGATTTTTCGTAAGTCAATGGGCGTGGCCAGGAAGGACGCCCAAAGTTGACCATTTTTGGAAAACACGTAAACCTTAATAACTCTCTTGTACAATGTTAGATCTGGACCAAAACATGTACACATGTTCACTGTCCGTGCCTGAGTTAATCTATATGCTTTGTTTCACTCTCAAATATAGCGCCCCCTGCTGGTAACAGGAAGTCTGATGTTTTACTCTATCATTAAAATCTCCTCTGTTTTTCAACATATTTTTTTCTGATATTCTCAGAAAGGGTCTTCACACCTTCATGAAGCATCAGTGTTGAGGTCGTGTCCTCAGGTGAAAGGGTGTGGCGATGGCGAAGCCTCAAACTTAACTGATCGCCATGAACCTGGAAATCACTGTAACTCCTTCATTTAAGGTCCAATCTGCTTCAAAATTCACAAGCATGATCAAGGTCCACCCCCTGACACATCTATAAGCTAAATTCTCTGCTACTGCAATCGCACCAAACTCTACAAATTACATTTATTACATACAATATGCATGTTATAAATTATCCAATCTACCCCAAATTCAACAAACACACATGATCACAGTTCGTCTCTGAACTTTTTCTTTTTGGTTCCCTGCCAAGAAGGTTATGTTTTTGGAAGAGTTGTTGTCTGTCTGTCAGACCGTCTGTCTGTAAGTCTGTCGGTCCGTCTGTCAGCCTGTGAACAAAATAACTCAAAAATTAATGGGCGGATTTGGATTACATTTTCAGGAAATGTTCAGCATGGGAAAAGGAAGAACTGATTCCATTTTGTTGTTGATCCAGATCAGTGTCTGGCTGCCATGACGTAAAAACAGATTTTTGTGAATAACTACAAAACTAAAATAGATATCATTATGAATCCAGTTGCCAATGGTATGTTTTCATGGTCAAAGAATCTAAATATTTCCATGAAAAAAAGGTAGGACTAACATTTATGTTACAAATCACAGTATGGCTAACAACTTTTGCGCTGGCGGAGGTTCCAGTGCTTCACAACAGCAGCATTTGGCAGAAGCAATATGCGGCGGTAGCAGCAGGGCCCAATGGGCGCGTGGGGGCGAGGGCCCGATCATCGCCGCTTGCGGCTTTAATTATTATTATTATTCTCCCGCGACTTTAACCCCAAATTGCGTGCCTTCAACTTGAGATAAACGCGATCGCGCCCCGGCCCAAAAATTAGTCCCGCCGAAAAATTTATGAATCCAGTGTTTGCACAAAAAAAAGTGCGCCACAGCGCCCCCTAGTGGCCTTAAACTGCAGCCCCTCCGGCGACTTTCACGGATCGACCTGAAATTTTTAGGGCATCACTATCATGCCCGGATCTACAAAAAACTCTCTTACGACCATGGCCAATTCCAAACAGGAAGTCCGCAAATTAGCGTTGAACGTGGCGTTTTAGCGATTTGCAGGGTACGTATTTGAACGAACTCCTCCTAGGGTTTTTATCGGATCAACTCCAGATTTGGATTGTGTATAGTAGACACATTGACGATGAAAAGCTATTAAAAGAATTTTCGTAGGTCAATGGGCGTGGCCAGAAACCACGCCCAAATTTGGCAAATTTTTCAATAACTCCGAATTGCACAAAATTTTTTGGGCATAATCCCCAGGCGAAGTCGATAACAGATATATAATTTGTCAGAGGGAATTCCGAACAGGAAGTTCGTAAATTAACGTTGAAATTACGATTTTTGCTATTTTAAGGCTCACATTTGAACATACTCCTCCTAGGTTTTTTATTGAATCAACTCTAGATTTGTTTTGTCTATACTACAGACATTGACGATGAAAAGTTGTTAAAAGATATTTCGTAAGTCAATGGGCGTGGCCAGGAAGGACGCCCAAAGTTGACCATTTTTGGAAAACACGTAAACCTTAATAACTCTCTAGTAACATGTTGGATCTGGACCAAAACAAGTACACGTGTTCACTGTCTCTGCCTGACTTCATCTATATACTTTGTTTCACACTCAAATATAGCGCCCCCTGCTGGTAACAGGAAGTCTCATGTTGTACTCTATTATTAAAATCTCCTCCGTTTTTCAACATATATTTTTCTAATATTCTCAGAAAGGGTCTTCACACCTTCAACAAGCATCAGTGTTCAGGTTGTGTCCTGAGGTGAAAGACTGTGGCGATGGCGAAGCATCAAACTTCACTGATCGCCATCAACCTGGAAATCACTCTAACTCCTTCATTTAAGGTCCAATCTGCTTCAAAATTCACAGGCATGATCAATGTCCAACTTCTAACACATCTATAAGCTCAAATCTCTGCTACTGCAATCGCACCAAGCTTTAGAAATTAACATCAATGAATATTAATGTTACAAATCACGATATGGCTAAGGACTGTTGTGCTGGCGGAGGTACCAATGTTTCACAACAGCAGCATTTGGCGGAAGCAATATACGGTGGTAGCGACATGCCCCAACGGGCGCATGGGGGCGAGGGCCCGATCATCGCCGCTTGCGGCTTTAATTATTTTTCTTTTTCTTCCGCCACTTTAACCCCAAATTGCGTGCCTTCAACTTGAGATAAACGCGAACGCGCCTAGCCCAAAAAATTAGTCCCGGCGAAAAATTTATGAATCCAGTGTTTGCACAAAAAAAAGTGCACCACAGCGCCCCCTAGTGGCCTTAAACTGCAGCCCCTCTGGCAACTTTCACGGATCGACCTGAAATTTTTAGGGAACTATCATGCCGGACCTACAAAAAAGTCTCTTACGACCATGGTCAATTCCGGACAGGAAGTGCGCAAATTAGCGTTGAAAGTCGCGTTTTAGCGATTTGCAGGGTACGTATTTGAACGAACTCCTCCTAGGGTTTTTATCGGATCAACTCCAGATTTGGACTGTGTATACTAGACACATTGACGATGAAAAGTTATTAAAAGAATTTTCGTAGGTCAATGGGCGTGGCCAGAAACCACGCCCAAATTTGGCGAATTTTTCACTAACTCCGATTTGCACAAAAGTTTTAGGGCATAATCCCCAGGCCAAGACCTTCACAGATATATAATTTGTCATAGGCAATTCCGAACAGGAAGTTCGTAAATTAACGTTGAAATTCCGATTTTTGCGATTTTAAGGCTAGCATTTGAACGAACTCCTCCTAGGTTTTTTATCGGATCAATTCCAGATTTGGTTTGTGTATACTACACACATTGATGATTAAAAGTTGTTAAAAGATTTTTCGTAAGTCAATGGGCGTGGCCAGGAAGGACGCCCAAAGTTGACCATTTTTGGAAAACACGTAAACCTTAATAACTCTCTAGTAACATGTTAGATCTGGACCAAAACAAGTACACATGTTCACTGTCCCTGCCTGAGTTAATCTATATGCTTTGTTTCACTCTCAAATATAGCGCCCCCTGCTGGTTACAGGAAGTCTGATGTTTTACTCTATCATGAAAATCTCTTCTGTTTTTCAATAGATTTTTTTTAAATATTCTCAGAAAGGGTATTCACAACTTCATGAAGCATCAGTGTTCAGGTCGTGTCCTTAGGTGAAATGGTGTGGCGATGGCAAAGCCTCAAACTTAAGTGATCGCCATAAAACTGAAAATCACTCTAACTCCTTCATTTAAGGTCCAATCTGCTTCAAATTCACAGGCATGATCAAGGTCCACCTCCTAACACATCTATAAGCTTAATTTTCTGCTACTGCTATTGCACCAGGCTTTAGAAATGAACTTCAATGAATATTAATGTTTCAAATAACGATATGGCTAGGACTGTTGTGCTGGCGAAGGTACCAATGTTTCACAACACCAGCATTTGGCGAAAGCAATATATGCCGGTAGCGACATGCCCCAATGGGCGCATGGGGCGACATCGCCGCTTTTTAATTCAGCCCGCCGCTATTGTAATCGCTAGGATTATTATTTGTTTTTGCCCAAATTGCGTGCCTTCAACTTCAGATAAACGCGAACGCGCCTAGGCCAAAAAATTAGTCCCCCGGAAAAATTTATGAATCCAGTATTTGCACAAAAAAAAAATGCGCCACAGCGCCCCCTAGTGGCCTTAAACTGCAGCCCCTCCGGCAAATTTCACGGATCGACCTGAAATTTCTAGGGCATAACTATCATGCCTGGCCCTACAAAAAAGTCTCTTATGACCATGGTCAATTCCGACAGGAAGTTCGCAAATTAGCGTTGAATGTCGCGTTTTGGCGATTTCAGAATGCGTATTTGAACGAACTCCTCCTAGGGTTTTATTCGGATCAACTCCAGATTTGGATTGTGTATACTAGACACATTGACAATGAAAAGTTGTGTGTGTGTGTGTGTGTGTGTGTGCTTAGAGAGCAGCAGTGACTGTTAGGGAGAGTAATTTTACAGTCCCTGTTTGTAGTTAGGTTTTCTTGGTTACGTTATTATACAGTCTCAAATGTTATTCTATTGCATTCACCTCAGCTTTGCATGCATTTATGATGATTTATCAATAGTTCGTAAATTAACGTTCAAATTACGATTTTTGCGATTTTAAGGCTCGCATTTGAACGAACTCCTCCTACGTTTTTTATCGGATCAACTCCAGATTTGGTTTGTGTATACTAGACACATTTACGATGAAAAGTTGTTAAAAGGTATTTCGTAAGTCAATGGGCGTGGCCAGGAAGGACGCCCAAAGTTGACCATTTTTGGAAAACACGTAAACCTTAATAACTCTCCAGTAACATGTTAGATCTGGACCAAAACAAGTACACGTGTTCACTGTGTCTGCCTGACTTAATCTATATACTTTGTTTCACACTCAAATATAGCGCCCCCTGCTGGTAACAGGAAGTCTGATGTTTTACTCTATTATTAAAATCTCCTCTGTTTTTCAACATATATTTTTCAAATATTCTCAGAAAGGGTCTTCACACCTTCATGAAGCAGCAGTGTTGAGGTCGTGTCCTGAGGTGAAAGGGTGTGGCCATGGCGAAGCCTCAAACTTCACTGATCGCCATGAACCTGAAAATCACTCTAACTCCTTCATTTAAGGTCCAATCTGCTTCAAAATTCACAAACATGATCAAGGACCAACTCCTAACACATCTATAACTTTAATTCTCTGGTACTCCAATAGTATCAACCTATACATATGTCATAAATTACATACGTGTGGTGGCAGCAGCATTTAGTAGTTGCGACATGTGGCGCCAGCAACATTTAAGCGGCACCAATGTTTCGCAACACCGGCATTTGACGGAACCAATATGCGACGGTAGCGCCAGCTCCCAACGGGCCCATGGGGGCGAGGGCCCCACCATCGCCGCTTGCGGCTTTAATTAGGGCCCGACCCGAAAAATCGGCGAAGGCCCTATTGTAATCTTAAGGATTATTATTATTATTCTTTTGCCTCTTTAACCCCAAATTACGTGCCTTTCAACTTGAGATAAAGCAACGCGCCCGGCAAAAATTAGTCCCGAAAAATTTATGAATCCAGTGTTTGAACAAAAAAAAGTGCGCCATTGCGCCCCCTAGTGGCCTTAAACTGCAGCCCCTCCAGCGACTTTCACGGATCGACCTGAAATTTTTAGGGCATGACTATCATGCCCGGACCTACAAAAAAGTCTCTTACGACCATGGTCAATTCCACACAGGAAGTCCGCAAATTAGCGTTGAAAGTAGCGTTTTGGCGATTTGCGTGTTGAACGAACTCCTCCTAGGGTTTTTATCCGATCAACTCCAGATTTGGATTGTGTATACTAGACACCTTGACCATGAAAAGTTATTAAAAGAATTTTCGTAAGTCAATGGGCGTGGCCAGAAACCACGCCCAAATTTGGCGAATTTTTCACTAACTCCGATTTGCACCAAATTTTTTGGGCATAACCCCCAGGCCAAGACGATCACAGATATATAATTTGTCATTGGGAATTCAGAACAGGAAGTTCGTAAATTAACGTTGAAATTCCGATTTTTGCAATTCTAAGGCTCGCATTTCAACGAACTCCTCCTAGGTTTTTTATCGGATCAATTCCAGATTTGGTTTGTGTGTACTAGACACATTGACGATTAAAAGTTGTTAAAAGATATTTCGTAAGTCAATGGGCGTGGCCAGGAAGGACGCCCAAAGTTGACCATTTTTGGACAACACGGAAACCTTAATAACTCTCTAGTAACATGTTAGATCTGGACCAAAACAAGTACACGTGTTCACTGTCCCTCACTGAGTTAATCTATATGTTTTTTTTCACTCTCAAATATAGCGCCCCCTGCTGGTAACAGGAAGTCTGATGTTTTACTCTATCATTAAAATATCCTCCGTTTTTCAAGATATTTTTTTCAAATATTCTCAGAAAGGCTCTTCACACCTTGATGAAGCATCAGGGTTGAGGTCGTGTCCAGAGGTGAAATGGTGTGGCCATGGCAAAGCCTCAAACTTCACTGATCGCCATGAACCTGGAAATCACTCTAACTCCTTCATTTAAGATCCAATCTGCTTCAAAATTCACAAGCATGATCAACTTCCACCTACTAACACATATGTAACCTTAATTCTCTGCTTCTCCAATCACTTCAAGCTTTACATATGTCATAAATTATATACGTGTGGTGGCAGCAACATGCAGCGGTTGCAATATGTTCGCCAGCAACATTTTACGGTACGAATGGTTCGTAACAGCAAGGTTTGGCGGGAGCAATATGCGGCGATAACGCAGGCGTGAAGCGAAGGCGATCATCGCCGCTTGCGGCTTTAATTATTATTATTATTATTATTTTTCTTCTGCCACTTTAACCCCAAATTGCGTGCCCTCAACTTGAGATAAACGCGAACGCGCCTAGGCCCAAAAATTAGTCCCGCCGAAAAATTTATGAATCCAGTGTTTGCACAAAAAAAAGTGTGCCATAGCGCCCCCTAGTGGCCTTAAACTGCAGCCCCTCCGGCTAATTTCACATGTCGACCTGAAATTTTTAGGGCTTAACTATCATGCCAGGACCTACAAAAAAGTCTCTTATGGCCATTGTCAATTTCAAACAGGAAGTTCGCAAATTAGCGCTGATAGTCGCGTTTGGGCTTACGTATTTGAACGAACTCCTCCTAGGGTTTTTATCGGATCAAATCCAGATTTGGATTGTGTATACTAGACAACTTGACAATGAAAAGTTATTAAAAGATTTTTCGTAAGTCAATGGGCGTGGCCAGAAACCACGCCCAAATTTGACAATTTTTTCACTAACTCCGAATTAAACAAAATTTTTTGAGCATAATCACCAGGCCAAGACGATCACAAATATATAAATTGTCATAGGGAATTCCAAACAGGAAGTTCGGAAATTAATGTTGAAATTGCGATTTTAAGGCTAGCATTTAAACGAACTCCTTCTAGGTTTTTTATCGGATCAATTCCAGATTTGGTTTGTGTATACTAGACACATTGACGATGAAAAGTTATTAAAAGATTTTTCGTAAGTCAATGGGCGTGGCCAGGAAGGACGCCCAAAGTTGACCATTTTTGGAAAACACGTAAACCTTAATAACTCTCTAGCAATATGTTAGATCCGAACCAAAACATGTACACATGTTCACTGTCCGTGCCTGAGTAAATCTATATGCTTTATTTCACTCTCGAATATTGCCCCCCCTGCTGGTAACAGGAAGTCTGATCTTTATTCGGACCCGAGCCCAAAAGGCCAGATCATCCAGCGAATTCCCACCCATTTTAGCCTCAAATTGCGTGTATTGCACTTGAGATAAACATGAATGCGACTAGTCCCAAAATTCAGTCCGCGGCAACAAATTTATGAATTCAGTGTTTGCTCAAAAAATGTACTCCATAGCGCCCCCTAGTGGCTTAAAACTGCAGCCCCTCCAGCTACTTTCACCTATTGATCTGAAATTTTTAATGCATCACTGTCATGCCAGGACCTACAAAAAAGTCTCTTACGACCATTGTCAATTGTGGACAGGAAGTTTGGAAATTAGCGATAAAAGGTCGCATTTTGGCGATTTGCAGAATGCGTGTTGAACGAACTCCTCCTAGGTTTTTATCGGATCAATTCCAGATTTGGTTTGTGTATACTAGACACATTGACGATGAAAAGTTATTAAAAGATTTTTCGTAAGTCAATGGGCGTGGCCAGGAAGGGCGCCCAAAGTTGACCATTTTTGGAAAACACGTAAACCTTAATAACTCTCTAGCAATATGTTAGATCCAGACCAAAACAAGTACACATGTTCACTGTCCCTGCCTGAGTCAATCTATATGCTTTGTTTCACTCTCGAATATAGCGCCTCCTGCTGGTAACAGGAAGTCTGATGTTTTACTCTATCATTAAAATCTCCTCCGTTTTTCAACATAAAGTCCTCAAATATTCTCAGAATGGGTCTTCACACTTTCTTGAAGCACCAGTGTTGAGGCCGTGTCCTGAGGTGAAACAGTTTGGCGGTGGCGAAGCCTCAAACTTCACTGATCGCCATGAACCTGGAAATCACTCTAATCTTTCATTTAAGGTCCAGTCTGCATCAAAATCCACAAAGCATGATCAAGGTCTACCTCCTAACACATCTATAAGCTCAATTCTCTGCTACTGCAATCCCACCAAGCTCCAGAAAATACATAAATTGCATATGTATGTTTTAAATAATCTAATCTTCCCCAAATTCAACACACATGATCACAGTTCCACTCTGGATTTATTTCTTAAATTTAAACATATATTTGGGTGATAGGAATGGCACCATCTAACAGACACCTGCAGTGTTTATGCCTAAAACACTTTTAAACATGCTTTAAATCATCCTGATTGTGGAAGGAAGCTTTCCTCCGTCCCCTTCCCCCTGCTCCTCAGACTGAGCTGAGGTTACCTCACATGCTAATTAGCCCACCCCCCTTCTTCACCCCACACCAACCTCAGAGATCTGTCAGCCAAGCTTCCACCGTCCTGCTTAGAGTGAGACACCATAGATTCTTGACATGTCATCCTCTTTATTTATTGTTATCTGTTTACTTTAGATGCTTCATTCAGACTTTATTCTGTGTATGTGTATGTGTGTGTGTGTGTGTGTGTGTGTGTGTGTTTGGCAGAGGCATTGACTGTCAGGGATAGTAATTTCTTCAAAAATCTCAGAAAGGGTCTTCACACCTTCATGAAGCATCACTGTCTGCATGTTTGTGTGTGTGTGGCTATTTCCTGAGACAGATATTGCTTCACATGACATGCCTGGGACAAAGGAACAGTGCCACCCAATGGGCATTAGCTGTTTTTAATATCTCAAATACCTGCTTGCATGTAGGGGCAGCAACATGCAGCTGTTGGGACATATGGTGCCAGCAAAATTTAGCGGCACCAATGTTTACTAACAGCAGTATTTGTAAGCAATATGTAAAAGCGGCAGGGCCCAATGGTGGAAGCGATCAGGCCGATCATCGCTTGCGGCTTTAATTAGGGCCGAAATTTCGGCGAAAGGCCCTATTGTAATCCTAAGGATTATTATTATTATTATTCTCCTGCCGCATAACCCAAAAACTTGAGATAAACGCGCCGCTTAGTCCCAAATGTCTGTCCGCGCTACTGGGATCCAGTGTTTTTAAAAAAGTGCGCCCGCCCTAGTGGCCTTAAACTGCAGCCCCTCCGCCAACTTTCACGGATTGACCTGAAATTTTCAGGGCATGACTACCATGTCCGGACCTACAAAAAAGTCTCTTACGACCATGGTCAATTCCAAACAGGAAGTTCGCAAATTAGCGTTTTGGCGATTTGCAGGGCAGAATGCGTGTTGAACAAACTCCTCCTAGGGTTTTTGTCGGATCAACTCCAGATTTGGATTGTGTATACTAGACACATTGACGATCAAAAGTTATTAAAAGAATTGTCGTAGGTCAATGGGCGTGGCCACAAACCACGCCCAAATTTGGCGAATTTTTCACTAACTCCGATTTGCACGAAATTTTTTGGGCATAACCCCCAGGTCATGATGATCACAAATATGTAAATTGTCATAGGGAATTCCAAACAGGAAGTTCGTAAATTAACGTTGAAATTCTGATTTTCGCGATTTTAAGGCTCGCATTTGAACGAACTCCTCCTAGGTTTTTTATCGGATCAATTCCAGATTTGGTTTGTGTATACTAGAGACAATGATGAACAAAAGTTGTTAAAAGATTTTTCGTAGGTCATTGGGCGTGGCCAGGGAGGACGCCCAAAGTTGACCATTTTTGGAAAACACGTAAACCTTAATAACTCTCTAGTAATAGGTTAGATCTGGACCAAAACATGTACAAATGTTCACTCTCCTTGCCTGACTTCATCTACATGCTTTGTTTCACTCTCAAATATAGCGCCCCCTGCTGGTAACAGGAAGTCTGATGTTTAACTCCATCATTAAAATCTCCTCGAATTTTCCACATATTTTTGTCAAATATTCTCAGAAAGGGTCTTCAACCCTTCATGAAGCATCACTGTTGAGATCGTGTCCTGAGGTGAAACGGTGTGGCGATGGCGAAGCCTCAAACTTCACAAATCGCCATGAACATGGAAATCACTCTAACTCCTTTATTTAAGGTCCAATCTCCTTCAAATTTCACAAGCATGATCAAGGTCCACCTCCTAACACATATATAACCTTAATTCTCTGCAACTCCAATCACTACAAGCATTAGATATATCATAAATTACATACATGTGGTGGCAGCAACAAACAGCGTTTGCCAAATGTGGCGCCAACAGCTTTTACCGTCACCAACATGTCACAGCAGCAGCATTTGGCGGAAGCAATATGCGGCGGTATGGGCAGGGCCCAGCGGGCGCGTGGGGGGCGAGGGCCCGATCATCGCCGCTTGCGGCTTTAATTATTATTTTTTTTTTTCTCCCGCCACTTTAACCCCAAATTGCGTGCCTTGGACTTGAGATAAACGCGACCGCGCCTAGGCCCAAAAATTAGTCCCGCCGAAAAATTTATGAATCCAGTGTTTGCACAAAAAAAAGTGTGCCATAGCGCCCCCTAGTGGCCTTAAACTGCAGCCCCTCCTGCGATTTTCACGTACTGACCTGATATTTTTAGGGCTTAACTATAATGCCTGGACCTACAAAAAAGTCTCTTACGGCCATCGTCTATTCCGTACAGGAAGTATGCAAATTAGCGTTGATTGTCGCGTTAGGGCGAACGTATTTGAACGAACTCCTCCTAGAGTTTTTATCGGATCAACTCCAGATTTGGATTGTGTATACTACACACCTTGACGATGAAAAGTTATTAAAAGATTTTTCGTAGGTCAATGGGCGTGGCCAGAAACCACGCCCAAATTTGGTGAAATTTTCAGTAACTCCGAATTGAACGAAATTTTTTGGGCATAATCTCCAGGCCAAGACGATCACAAATATATAAATTGTCATAGGAAAATGTGAACAGGAAGTTTGGAAATTAACATTGAAATTCTGATTTTCGCGATTTTAATGCTCGCATTTGAACGAACTCCTCCTAGGTTTTTTATCGGATTAACTCCAGATTTGGGTTATGTATACTAGACACATTGATGATGAAAAGTTATTAAAAGATTGTCCATAAGTCAATGGGCGTGGCCAGGAATGACGCCCAAAGTTGACCATTTTTGGAAAACGCGTAAACCTTAATAACTGTCTTGTAATATGCTAGATCTGGACCAAAACAAGTACACATGTTCACTGTCCCGGCCTCAGTTAAACTATATGCTTTGTTTCACTCTCGAATATAGCGCCTCCTGCTGGTAACAGGAAGTCTGATGTTTTACTCTATCATTAAAATGTCCTCTGTTTTTCAACATAAAGTCCTCAAATATTCTCAGAAAGGGTCTTCACACTTTCTTGAAGCACCAGTGTTGAGGCCGTGTCCTGAGGTGAAACAGTTTGGTGGTGGCGAAGCCTCAAACTTCACTGATCGCCATGAACCTGGAAATCACTCTAATCTTTCATTTAAGGTCCAGTCTGCATCAAAATCCACAAGTATGATCAAGGTCTACCTCCTAACACATCTATAAGCTCAATTCTCTGCTACTGCAATCCCACCAAGCTCCAGAAAATACATAAATTGCATATGTATGTTTTAAATAATCTAATCTTCCCCAAATTCAACTCACATGATCACAGTTCCACTCTGGATTTATTTCTTAAATTTAAACATATATTTGGGTGATAGGAATAGCACCATCTAACAGACACCTGCAGTGTTTATGCCTAAAACACTTTTAAACATGCTTTAAATCATCCTGATTGTGGAAGGAAGCTTTCCTCCGTCCCCTTCCCCCTGCTCCTCAGACTGAGCTGAGGTTACCTCACATGCTAATTAGCCCACCCCCCTTCTTCACCCCACACCAACCTCAGAGATCTGTCAGCCAAGCTTCCACCTCCCTGCTTAGAGTGAGACACCATAGATTCTTGACATGTCATCCTCTTTATTTAATGTTATCTGTTTACTTTACATGCTTCATTCAGACTTTATTCTGTGTATGTGTGTGTGTGTGTGTGTGTTTGTGCATGTGTGTGTGTGTTTGGCAGAGGCATTGACTGTCAGGGATAGTAATTTGTTCAAAAAATCTCAGAAAGGGTCTTCACACCTACATGAAGCATCACTGTCTTCATGTTTGTGTGTGTGTGGCTATTTCCTGAGACAGATATTGCTTCACATCACGTGTCTGGGACAAAGGAACAGTGCCACCCAATGGGCATTAGCTGTTTTTTAATATCTCAAATACCTGCTTGCATGTAGGGGCAGCAACATGCAGCTGTTGGGACATATGGTGCCAGCAAAATTTAGCGGCACCAATGTTTCGCAACAGCAGTATTTGGCGAAACTATTTGGCAATATGTGGCGGTAGCGGCAGGGCCCAACGGGCGTGAAGGGTTCGATCATCGCCGCTGCGCTTTAATTATTATTAGGGCCGAGCGACCCGTGGTCGGCCTATTAGGAATCGCCGGATTAATTAGGGGCGAGCCCGACCGAAGGGGCGAAAGCCCTATTGTAATCGCTCGGATTATTATTATTATTATTATTAGGGCCCGAGCCGAAATTTCGGCGAAGGCCCTATTGGAATCGCTAGGATTATTATTATTATTCTTGCTCCTCTTTAACCCCAAATTGCGTGCCCTGAACTCGAGATAAACGCGAACGCGCCTAGGCCAAAAAATTAGTCCCGGCGAAAAATTTATGATTCTAGATTGTGCACAAAAATACATAGCGCCGGCTAGTGGCCTTAAACTGCAGCCCCTGGGGCTACTTTCAAGTATCAACCTGAAATATTTAAGCCATAGCTATCATGCCCAGACCTACAAAAAAGTCTCTTACGACCAAGGTCAATTCCGAACAGGAAGTTCGCAAATTAATGCTCAAAGTCGCATTTTGGTGATATGTCGGGTATGTATTTGAACGAACTCCTCCTAGGTTTTTTCTTGGATCAACTCCAGATTTGGACTGTAGATACTAGATAAATTGACGATGAAAAGTTAGTAAAAGATTTTTCGTAAGTCAATGGGCGTGGCCAGAAACCACGCCCAAATTTGACCAATTTTTCACTAAGTCCGAAATGCACGAAAATTTTTGGGCATAACCACCAGGCCAAGACAATCACAAATATATAAATTGTCATAGGAAATTCCAAACAGGAAGTTCGTAAATTAACGTTGAAATTCTGATTTTTCGCGATTCTAGGCTACATTTGAGCGAACTCCTCCTAGGTTTTTTATCGGATCAACTCTACATTTGGAATATGTGTATACTAGACACATTGATGATGAAAAGTTATTAAAAGATTTTTTTAAGTCAATGGGCGTGGCCAGGAAGGACGCCCAAAGTTGACCATTGTTGGAAAACACGTAAACCTTAATAACTCTCTAGTAAAATGTTAGATCTGGACCAAAACATGTACACCATGTTCACTGTCCCTGCCTGAGTATATCTATAAGCTTTATTTCATTCTCAAATATAGCGCCCCCTGCTGGTAACAGGAAATCTGATGTTTTACTCTATCATTAAAATCTCCTCCGTTTTTCAACATATTTCTTTCAAATATTCTCAGAAAGGGTCTTCACACCTTCACCAACCATCAGTGTTCAGGTCATGTCCTGAGGTGAAACGGTGTGGCGATGGTGAAGCCTCAAACTTCACTGATCGCCATGAACCTGGAAATCACTCTGTTTCCTTCATTTAAGGTCTAATCTGCTTCAAAATCCACAAACATGATTAATGTCCATCTCCTAACACATCTAAAAGCTCAATTCTCTGCTACTGCAATCGCACCAAGCTTTAGAAATTACATAAATTACATATGTTTGTGGTAAATAATCCAATCTTCCCCAAATTCAACACACATGATCACTGCTCCACTCTGGGCTAATTTTTTTCATTTACACATATATTTGTGTCATACGAATAGCACCATCTAATAGACACAAGCAGAGTTAAGGCCAAGAACACTTAAACATGCTTTAAATCATCCTGATTGTGGAAGGAAGCTTTCCCCTGTCCCCTTCCCCCTGCTACTCAGACTGAGCTGAGGTTACCTCGCATGCTAATTAGCCCACCCCCCTTCTTCACCCCACACCAACCTCAGAGATCTGTCAGTTGTGCTCCCAGCTCCCTGCTTAGAGTGAGAAACCATAGATTCTTGACATGTCATCCTCTTTATTTAATGTTCTCTGTTTACTATAGATGCTTCATATAGATTTTATGTTCCATAAAATGTTGTTTTCTAGCATATTTAAATGTTGTCCTTTAAGTTTTATCTTCTTTGGGATGTCAACACACAGCATGTAGACAAGTCCACTCAGGGACTGACAGTTTTTTATCAGGCTCTGTCTGCATGTTTGTGTGTGTGTGGCTATTTGCTGAGACAGGTATTGCTTCACATGAAGTGCCTGCGACATAGGAACAGTGCCACCCACTGGGCATTAGCTGTATTTTATATCTCAAATACCTGCTTGTATGTGGGGTAGCAACATGCAGCAGTTGGGACATGTGGTGCCAGCAACATTTAGCGGCACCTATTCCCCACAGCAGCATTTGTTTTAAGCAATATGTGGCGGTAGCGACACGGCCCAGGCGCATGAAGCGAGGCCCGATCGCCGCCCGCTTGCGGCTTTAATTATTATTATTATTCCCGAGCGAATGGCGGCGAAAGGCCCTATTATGTCGCTAAATTGTTCTGCCACTTTAACCCCAAATTGCGTGCCTTCAACTTCAGATAAACGCGAACACACCTATCCCCAAAGTTCAGTCACGGCGAAAAATTTATGAATCCAGTGTTTGCACAAAAAAAAAAGTGCGCCACTGCGCCCCCTACTGGCCTTAAACTGCAGAACATCCGGCTACTTTCACGGATCGACCTGAAATTTTTCGGGCATAACTAGCATGCCCGGACCTACAAAAAAGTCTCTTGTCCCCATCGTCAATTCCATACAGGAAGTTCGCAAATTAGCGTTGAAAGTCGCATTTTGGCGATTTGCAGGGTACGTATTTGAACGAACTCCTCCTAGGGTTTTCATCGGATCAACTCCAGATTTGAATTGTGTATACTAGACACATTGAGGATGAAAAGTTATTAAAAGAATTTTCGTAGGTCAATGGGCGTGGCCAGAAACCACGCCCAAATTTGGCGAATTTTTGACTAACTCCAATTTGCACAAAATTTTTTGGGCATAACCCCCAGGCCAGGACGATCACAAATATATAAATTGTCATTGGGAATTCCGAACAGGAACGTAAATTAACGTTGAATTTCGATTCTCGCCATTTTAAGGCTCGCATTTGAACGAACTCCTCCTAGGTTTTTTATCGGATCAATTCCAGATTGGTTGTGTATACTAGACACATTGAGGATGAAAAAGTTATTAAAAGATTTTTCGTAAGTCAATGGGCGTGGCCAGGAAGGACACCCAAATTTGACCATTTTTGGAAAACACGTAAACCTTAATAACTCTCTAGTAAAATGTTAGATCGGACCAAAACATGTACACATGTTCACTGGCCATGCCTGAGTATATCTATAGCCTTTATTTCACTCTCAAATATAGCGCCCCCTGCTGGTAACAGGAAGTCTGATGTTTTACTTGACCATTAAAATCTCCTCCGTTTTTCAACATATTTTTTTCAAATATTCTCAGAAAGGGTCTTCACACCTTCATCAAGCATCAGTGTTCATGTCGTGTCCTTAGGTGAAACGGTCTGGTGATGGCGAGGTCTCAAACTTCACTGATTGCCATGAACCTGGAAATCACTTTTAACTCCTTTATTTAAGCTCCAATCTGCTTCAAAATTAACAAACCTGATCAATGTCCACCTCCTAACACATCTATAAGCTCAATTCTCTTATAATGCAATCGCGCTAAGCTCTAGAAATTACATAAATTACATATGTATGTTATAAATAATCCAATCTACCCCAAATTAAACACACATGATCACAGCTCCACTCTGGATTTATTTTTTTAATTTAAACATATATTTGTGTTATAGGAATAGCACCATCTCATAGACACAAGCAGTGTTAATGCCAAAAACACTTAAACATGCTTAAACAGTCGTTCTTCCCCTTCCCCCTCCTCTCAGACTGAGCTGAGGTAACCTCTCACACCAATTAACCCACCCCCCTTCTTCACCCCACACCAACCTCAGAGATCTGTCACCCAAGCTTCCACCTCCCTGCTTAGAGTGAGACACCATAGATTCTTGACATGTCATCATCTTTATTCACTGAGTTACACTGGTTAAAAGTGTTCAAGAGACATTTGTGATATTGGTCGATCACATCGCCTGACATAATGCTCATAGGCTTTGTATGTTGCTGTTTTAAATGGTGGACTCTGTATGTTGCTGTTTTAAGTTGTGGAAGACATTTTCTCATGCTGGTGATCTGACACTGTTAATTCATTTTTTTTTTTTTTTTTTTTACTTACCAACTCTTCTTGGCCCAGCTCAACACTGTTTGAGTCATTGCCATCATTCATCTGTATGCTGTACAGGCCTAACCATATCTATGTTGTGGCTATTTGCTGAGGCAGGTATTGCTTCACATGAAGTGCCTGCGACATAGGAACAGTGCCACTGGGCATTAGCTGTGTTTCATATTTCAAATACCTGCTTGTATATGGTGGCAGCAACATGCAGCGGTTGTGACGTGGGGCCAGCAACATTTAGCAGCACCACTGTTTCGCAACAGCAGCATTTGGTGGAAGCAATATGTGGTGGAGTCAATAAGGCCAAACGGACGCATGGGAGGCGAGGGCCCGATCATCGCCGCTTGCGGCTTTAATTAGGGCCCGAGCCGAAATTTCGGCGAAGGCCCTATTGTAATCCTAAGGATTATTATTATTATTCTTCTCGTGCCACTTTAACCCCAAATTGCGTGCCTTCAACTTGAGATAAACGCGAACGGACCTAGGCCAAAAAATTAGTCCCGGCGAAAAATTTATGAATCCAGTGATTGCACAAAAAAAAGTGCGACATAGCGCCCCCTAGTGGCCTTAAACTGCAGCCCCTCTGGCAACTTTCACCGATCGACCTGAAATTTTTAGGGCATGATTATCATGCCCGGACCTACAAAAAAGTCTCTTACGACCATGGTCCATTCCAAACAGGAAGTTCGCAAATTAGCGTTGAAAGTCGCGTTTTGGCGATTTGCAGGGTACGTATTTGAACGAACTCCTCCTAGGCTTTTTATCCGATCAACTCCAGATTTGGATTGTGTATACTAGACACCTTGACAATGAAAAGTTGTTAAAAGAATTTTCGTAGGTCAATGGGCGTGGCCACAAACCACGCCCAAATATGGCGAATTTTTGACTAACTCCGATTTGCACGAAATTTTTTGGGCATAACCCCCAGGCCAAGCCGATCACAGATATATAATTTGTCATAGGGAATTCCAAACAGGAAGTTCGTAAATTATCGTTGAAATTACGATTTTTGCGATTTTAAGGCTCGCATTTGAACGAACTCCTCCTAGGTTTTTTATCGAATCAACTCTAGATTTAGTTTGTGTATACTAGACACAATGCTGATGAAAACTTGTTAAAAGATATTTTGTAAGTCAATGGGCGTGGCCAGGAAGGACGCCCAAAGTTGACCATTTTTGGAAAACACGTAAACCTTAATAACTCTCTAGTAACATGTTAGATCTACACCAAAACAAGTACACGTGTTCACTGTCTCTGCCTGACTTAATCTTTGTACTTTGTTTCACTCTCAAATATAGCGCCCCCTGCTGGTAACAGGAAGTCTGATGTTTTACTCTATTATTAAAATCTCCTCCGTTTTTCAACATGTTTTTTTCAAATATTCTCAGAAAGGGTCTTCACACCTTCATGAAGCATTAGTGTTGAGGTCGTGTCCTGAGGTGAAAGGGTGTGGCCATGGCGAAGCCTCAAACTTCACTGATCGCCATGAACCTGAAAATCACTCTAACTCCTTCATTTAAGGTCCAATCTGCTTCAAAATTCACAAACATGATCAAGGACCAACTCCTAACACATCTATATATTTAATTCTCTGGTACTCCAATCGCATCAACCTTTACATATGTCATAAATTACATACGTGTGGTGGTAGCAGCATTTAGCGGCACCAATGTTTCGCAACAGCAGCATTTGGCGGAAGCAATATGTGGCGGTAGCAGCACGTCCCAAAGTCCGCGTTGGGGGCGAGGGCCCGATCATCGCCGCTATGGCTTTAATTAGGCGGCGAAGGCCCTATTGTAATCCTAAGGATTATTATTATTATTATTATTTTTCTCGCTCCTCTTTAACCCCAAATTGCGTGCCTTCAACTTGAGATAAACGCGAACGTGCCTAGGCCCCAAAATTAGTCCCGGCGAAAAATTTATTAATCCAGTGGTTGCGCAAAAAAAAGTGCTCAACAGCGCCCCCTAGTGGCCTAAAACTGCAGCCCCTCTGGCGACTTTCACGGATCGACCTGAAATTTTACAGGCATAACTATCATGGCCAGACCTACAAAAAAGTCTCTTACGACTAGTGTCAATTCCGAACAGGAAGTTCGCAAATTAGCGTTGAATGTCGCGTTTTGGCGATTTCCTAATGCGTATTTGAACAAACTCCTCCTAGGGTTTTTATCGGAACAACTCCAAATTTAGATTGTGTATACTAGACACCTTGACGATGAAAAGTTGTTAAAAGAATTTTCGTAGGTCAATGGGCGTGGCCACAAACCACGCCCAAAAATTGGCGAATTTTTGACTAACTCCGATTTGCACGAAATTTTTGGGGCGTAATCCCCAAGCCAAGCCGATCACAGATATATAATTTGTCATACGGAATTCCAAACAGGAAGTTCGTAAATTAACGTTGAAATTCCGATTTTTGCGATTCTAAGGCTCGCATTTGAACGAACTCCTCCTACGTTTTTTATCGAATCAACTCCAGATTGGGTCTGTGTATACTAGACACATTGATGATGAAAAGTTCTTAAAAGATTTTTCATAAGTCAATGGGCGTGGCCAGGAAAGACACCCAAAGTTGACCATTTTTGGAAAACACGTAAACCTTAATAACTCTCTAGTAACAACTTAGATCTGGACCAAAACAAGTACACATGTTCACTGTTCCTGCCTGACTTAATCTATATGCTTTGTTTCACTCTCAAATATAGCGCCCCCTGCTGGTAACAGGAAGTCTGATGTTTTACTCTATCATTAAAATATCCTTTGTTTTTAAAGATATTTATTTCAAATATTGTCAGAAGGGGTCTTCACACCTTCAAGAAGCATCAGTGTTCAGGTTGTGTCCTGAGGTGAAACAGTGTGACGATGGCAAAGCATCAAACTTCACTGATCGCCATCAACCTGGAAATCACTCTAACTCCTTCATTTAAGGTCCAATCTGCTTCAAAATTCACAGGCATGATTAAGGTCCAACGTCTAACACATCTATAACATCAAATCTCTGCTACTGCAACAGCACCAAGCTTTACAAATTAACATAAACGAATATTAATGTTACAAATCACGATATGGCTAAGGACTGTTGTGCGGGCGGAGGTACCAATGTTTCACAACAGCAGCATTTGGCGGAAGCAATATACGGCGGTAGCGACATGCCCCAATGGGCGCGTGGTGGCGAGGGCCCGATCATCGCCGCTTGCGGCTTTAATTATTTTTCTTTTTCTTCTTCCGCCACTTTAACCCCAAATTGCGTGCCTTCAACTTGAGATAAACGCGAACGCGCCTAGGCCAAAAAATTAGTCCCGGCGAAAAATTTATGAATCCAGTGTTTGCGCAAAAAAAAGTGCACCACAGCGCCCCCTAGTGGCCTTAAACTGCAGCCCCTCTGGCAACTTTCACGGATCGACCTGAAATTTTTAGGGCATAACTATCATGCCCGGACCTACAAAAAAGTCTCTTACGACCATGGTCAATTCCGGACAGGAAGTGCGCAAATTAGCGTTGAATGTCGCGTTTTAGCGATTTGCAGGGTACGTATTTGAACGAACTCCTCCTAGGGTTTTTATCGGATCAACTCCAGATTTGGACTGTGTATACTAGACACATTGACGATGAAAAGTTATTAAAACAATTATCGTAGGTCAATGGGCGTGGCCAGAAACCACGCCCAAATTTGGCGAATTTTTCACTAACTCCGATTTGCACGAAATTTTTTGGGTATAATCCCCAGGCCAAGCCGATCACAGATATATAATTTGTCATAGGGAATTCCAAACAGGAAGTTCGTAAATTAACGTTGAAATTACGATTTTTGCGATTTTAAGGCTCGCATTTGAACGAACTCCTCCTAGGTTTTTTATCCAATCAACTCTAGATTTGGTTTGTGTATACTAGACACATTGCTGATGAAAAGTTGTTAAAAGGTATTTCGTAAGTCAATGGGCGTGGCCAGGAAGGACGCCCAAAGTTGACCATTTTTGGAAAACACGTAAACCTTAATAACTCTCCAGTAACATGTTAGATCTGGACCAAAACAAGTACACGTGTTCACTGTCTGCCTGACTTAATCTATATACTTTGTTTCACACTCAAATATAGCGCCCCCTGATGGTAACAGGAAGTCTGATGTTTTACTCTATTATTAAAATCTCCTCTGTTTTTCAACATATATTTTTCTAATATTCTCAGAAAGGGTCTTCACACCTTCATGAAGCATCAGTGTTGATGTCCTGTCCTGAGGTGAAAGGGTGTGGCAATGGCGAAGCCTCAAACTTCAATGATCGCCATGAACCTGAAAATCACTGTAACTCCTTCATTGAAGGTCCAATCTGCTTGAAAATTCACAGGCATGATCAAGGTCCAACTCCTAACACATGTATAAGCTCAATTCTCAGCTATTCCAATCACATCAACTTTTAGATATGTCATCAAATACATAAATGTGCTTCCAGCAACATGCAGCGGTTGCGACATGTGGCGCCAGCAACATTTAGCGACACCAATGTTTTGCAACAGCAGCATTTGGCGGAAGTAATATGCGGCGGTAGCTGCAAACGGGCAGCGTAAGCGAACCCGATCATCGCCGCTATGCTTTAATTAGGCCCGAGCCCGACCCGGGGCGAAGCCCTATTATGTCGCTAGGATTATTAGGGCCCGAGCCCGACCGCAGGCCGGCGAAGGCCCTATTGTAATCGCTCGGATTATTATTATTATTATTATTATTCTTCTCCTGCCGCGTAACCCCAAATTGCGTGCCTTCAACTTGAGATAAACGCGAACGCGCCTAGCCCCAAAATTCAGTCACGGTGACCGCTACTGGGATCCACTGTTTGTACAAAAAAATGTGTAGCATAGCGCCCCCTAGTGGCTTAAAACTGCAGCCCCTCCGGCAACTTTCAAGTATCGACCAGAAATTTTTAGGGCATAACTACTATGCCTGGACTTACAAAAAAGTCTCTTATGACCATGATGAATTCCGAACAGGAAGTTCGCAAATAAGCGTTGAATTTTGCATGTTGCCAATTTTCAGGGTACGTATTTAAACGAACTCCTCCTAGGTTTTTTATCGGATCAACTCCAGATTTAAACAGTCCATACTACACACATTGATGATGAAAAGTTATTAAAAGATTTTTCATAGGTCAATGGGCGTGGCCAGAAACCACGCCCCAATTTGACAAATTTTTCACTAACTCCGATTTGCATGAAATTATTTTGGGCATAATCACCAGGCCAAGTCGATTCCAAAGATATATAATTGTCATGGGAATTCCAAACGGGAAGTTCGTAAATTAACGTTGAAATTCCGATTTTCACCATTCTAAGGCTAGCATTTGAACAAACTCCTCCTAGGGTTTTCATCGGAACAACTCCAGATTTGGATTGTGTATACTTCACACATTGACGATGAAAAGTTATTAAAAGATTTTCCATAAGTCAATGGGCGTGGCCAGGAAGGACGCCCAAACTTGACCATTTTTGGAAAACACATAAACCTCAATAACTCTCTAGTAATATGTTAGATCTGGACCAAAACAAGTACAAATGTTCACTCTCCTTGCCTGACTTCATCTACATGCTTTGTTTCACTCTCAAATATAGCGCCCCCTGCTGGTAACAGGAAGTCTGTTGTTTTACTCCATCATTAAAATCTCCTCGAATTTTCCACATATTTTTTTCAAATATTCTCAGAAAGGGTCTTCAACCCTTCATGAAGCATCACTGTTGAGATCGTGTCCTGAGGTGAAACGGTGTGGCGATGGCGAAGCCTCAAACTTCACAAATCGCCATGAACATGGAAATCACTCTAACTCCTTTATTTAAGGTCCAATCTCCTTCAAATTTCACAAGCATGATCAAGGTCCACCTCCTAACACATATATAACCTTAATTCTCTGCAACTCCAATCACTACAAGCATTAGATATATCATAAATTACATACATTTGGTGGCAGCAACAAACAGCGTTTGCCAAATGTGGCGCCAACAGCTTTTACCGGCACCAACATGTCACAGCAGCAGCATTTGGCGGAAGCAATATGCGGCGGTATGGGCAGGGCCCAGCGGGCGCGTGGGGGGCGAGGGCCCGATCATCGCCGCTTGCGGCTTTAATTATTATTTGTTTTTTGTTTTTTGTTTTTCTTACGCCACTTTAACCCCAAATTGCGTGCCTTCAACTTGAGATAAACGCGAACGCGCCTAGGCCAAAAAATTAGTCCCCCGGAAAAATTTATGAATCCAGTATTTGCACAAAAAAAAATGCGCCACAGCGCCCCCTAGTGGCCTTAAACTGCAGCCCCTCCGGCAACTTTCACCAATCGTCCTGAAATTTTTAGGGCATGACTACCATGCCTGGACCTACAAAAAAGTCTCTTATGACCATGGTCAATTCCCGACAGGAAGTTCGCAAATTGCCGTTGAATGTCGCGTTTTGGCGATTTCACGGGTACGTATTTGAACGAACTCCTCCTAGGGTTTTTATCGGATCTACTCCAGATTTGGATTGTGTATACTAGACACATTGACGATGAAAAGTTATTAAAAGAATTTTTGTAGGTCAATGGGCGTGGCCAGAAACCCCGCCCAAATATGGCGCATTTTTCACCTACTCCGATTTGCACGAAATTTTTTGGGTATAATCCCCAGGCCAAGCCGATCATAGATATATAATTTGTCATAGGGAATTCCAAACAGGAAGTTCGTAAATTAACGTTCAAATTACGATTTTTGCGATTTTAAGGCTCGCATTTGAACGAACTCCTCCTAGGTTTTTTATCCAATCAACTCTATATTTGGTTTGTGTATACTAGACACATTGAGGATGAAAAGTTGTTAAAAGGTATTTCGTAAGTCAATGGGCGTGGCCAGGAAGGACGCCAGAAGTTGACCATTTTTGGAAAACACGTAAACCTTAATAACTCTCCAGTAACATGTTAGATCTGGACCAAAACAAGTACACGTGTTCACTGTGTCTGCCTGACTTAATCTATATACTTTGTTTCACACTCAAATATAGCGCCCCCTGCTGGTAACAGGAAGTCTGATGTTTTACTCTATTATTAAAATCTCCTCTGTATTTCAACATATATTTTTCAAATATTCTCAGAAAGGGTCTTCACACCTTCATGAAGCAGCAGTGTTGAGGTCGTGTCCTGAGGTGAAAGGGTGTGGCCATGGCGAAGCCTCAAACTTCACTGATCGCCATGAACCTGAAAATCACTCTAACTCCTTCATTTAAGGTCCAATCTGCTTCAAAATTCACAAACATGATCAAGGACCAACTCCTAACACATCTATAACTTTAATTCTCTGGTACTCCAATAGTATCAACCTTTACATATGTCATAAATTACATACGTGTGGTGGCAGCAGCATTTAGTAGTTGCGACATGTGGCGCCAGCAACATTTAGCGGCACCAATGTTTCGCGACAGCAGCATTTGGCGGAAGCAATATGCGGCGGTAGCGGCAGGTCCCAACGGGCGCATGGGGGCGAGGGCCCGATCATCGCCGCTTGCGGCTTTAATTAGGGCCCGAGCCCGACCCGAAGGGCCGGCGGCGAAGGCCCTATTGTAATCCTAAGGATTATTATTATTTTTTTTCTTCTTTTTCTTCTTCCGCCACTTTAACCCCAAATTGCGGGCCTTCAACTTGAGATAAACGCAAACGCGCCTAGGCCAAAAAATTAGTCCCGGCGAAAAATTTATGAATCCAGTGTTTGCACAAAAATACGTGCACCACAGCGCCCTAGTGGCCTTAAAGTACAGCCCCTCCACCTACTTTCACGGAACGACCTGAAATTTTAAGGGCATAACTATCATGCCCGGACCTACAAAAAAGTCTCTTACGACCATGGTCAATTCCAAACAGGAAGTCCGCAAATTAGCGTTAAAAGTCGCGTTTTGGCGATTTGCGAAGTCGTGTTGAGCGAACGAACTCCTCCTAGGGTTTTATCGGATCAACTCCAGATTTGGATTGTGTATACTAGACACATTGACGATCAAAAGTTATTAAAAGAATTTTCGTAGGTCAATGGGCGTGGCCAGAAACCACGCCCAAATTCGGTAAATTTTTCACATACTCCGATTTGCACGACATTTTTTGGGGATAACCCCCAGGCCATGCCGATCACAGATATATAATTTGTCATAGGGAATTCCACAGAGGAAATTCGTAAATTAACGTTGAATTTCAGGTTTTTGCGATTCTAACGCGCGCATTTCAACGCACTCCTCCTAGGTTTTTTTTTTTTTTTTTTTTTTTTTTTTTTAATGTATTTTTTGGGCATTTTGTGCCTTTATTGATAGGAGAGGGACAGTGGATAGGCTTGTGAAAGGGGGTGAGAGAGTAGGGGAAGACACTCTGCAAACTGGTCACAGGCGGGATTCGAACCTGGACCGGCAGAAGCAAGTACATGGGGTGCTAACCACTCCGCCAAACCAGCACCCCACCTCCTAGGTTTTTTATTGGATCAATTCCACATTGGGTTAGTGTATAGTACACACCTTGCCGATGAAAAGTTATTAAAAGATTTTTCGTAAGTCAATGGGCGTGGCCAACAGGGACGCCCAAAGTTGACCATTTTTGGAAAACACGTAAACCTTAATAACTCTCCAGTAACATGTTAGATCTGGACCAAAACAAGTACACGTGTTCACTGTGTCTGCCTGACTTAATCTATATACTTTGTTTCACACTCAAATATAGCGCCCCCTGCTGGTAACAGGAAGTCTGATGTTTTACTCTATTATTAAAATCTCCTCTGTTTTTCAACATATATTTTTCAAATATTCTCAGAAAGGGTCTTCACACCTTCATGAAGCAGCAGTGTTGAGGTCGTGTCCTGAGGTGAAAGGGTGTGGCCATGGCGAAGCCTCAAACTTCACTGATCGCCATGAACCTGAAAATCACTCTAACTCCTTCATTTAAGGTCCAATCTGCTTCAAAATTCACAAACATGATCAAGGACCAACTCCTAACACATCTATAACTTTAATTCTCTGGTACTCCAATAATATCAACCTTTACATATGTCATAAATTACATACGTGTGGTGGCAGCAGCATTTAGTAGTTGCGACATGTGGCGCCAGCAACATTTAGCGGCACCAATGTTTCGCGACAGCAGCATTTGGCGGAAGCAATATGCCGGGGTAGCAGCAGGTCCCAACGGGCGCATGGGGGCGAGGGCCCGATCATCGCCGCTTGCGGCTTTAATTATTAGGGCCGAGCCCGACCGAAGGCGGCGAAACCCTATTATCGCTAGGATTATTATTATTATTTTTCTTGCTCTTTAACCCCAAATTGCGTGCCCTCAACTTGAGATATACGCGACCGCGCCTATCCCAAAAAATTAGTCCCCCGAAAAAATTTATGAATCCAGTGTTTGCACAAAAAAAATTGCGCCATAGCGCCCCCTAGTGGCCTTAAACTGAAGCCCCTCCGCCAAGTTTCACGGATCGACCTGAAATTTTTAGGGCATAACTATCATGCCCAGACCTACAAAAAAGTCTCTTACGACCATGGTCAATTCCAAACAGGAAGTTCGCAAATTAGCGTTGAAAGTCGCATTTTGGCGATTTGCGGGGTACGTATCTGAACGAACTCCTCCTAGGTTTTTGATCGGATCAACTCCAGATTTGGATCGTGTATACTAGACACCTTGACGATGAAAAGTTGTTAAAAGAATTTTCGTAGGTCAATGGGCGTGGCCACAAACCACGCCCAAATATGGCGAATTTTTGACTAACTCCGATTTGCACGAAATTTTTTGGGCATAACCCCCAGGCCAAGCCGATCACAGATATATAATTTGTCATCGGGAATTCCGTACAGGAAGTTCGTAAATTAACGTTGAATTTACGGTTTTTGCGATTTTAAGGCTCGCATTTTAACGAACTCCTCCTAGGTTTTTTATCGAATCCACTCTAGATTTGGTTTGTGTATACTAGACACATTGAGGATGAAAAGTTGTTAAAAGATATTTCGTAAGTCAATGGGCGTGGCCAGGAAGGACGCCCAAAGTTGACCATTTTTGGAAAACACGTAAACCTTAATAACTCTCTAGTAACATGTTAGATCTGGACCAAAACAAGTACACGTGTTCAGTGTCTCTGCCTGACTTAACCTATATACTTTGTTTCACACTCAAATATAGCGCCCCCTGCTGGTAACAGGAAGTCTGATGTTTTACTGTATTATTAAAATCTCCTCTGTTTTTCAACATATATTTTTTTAAATAATCTCAGAAAGGGTCTTCACACCTTCATGAAGCAGCAGTGTTGAGGTCGTGTCCTGAGGTGAAAGGGTGTGGCCATGGCGAAGCCTCAAACTTCACTGATCGCCATGAACCTGAAAATCACTCTAACTCCTTCATTTAAGGTCCAATCTGCTTCAAAATTCACAAACATGATCAAGGAACAACTCCTAACACATCTATAACTTTAATTCTCTGGTCCTCCAATCGCATCAACCTTTACATATGTCATAAATTACATACGTGTGGTTGCAGCAGCATTTAGCGGCACCAATGTTTATAACAGCAGCATTTGGCGGAAGCAATATTCGGCGGTAGCGGCAGGGCCCAACGGGCGCATGGGGGGCGAGGGCCCGATCATCGCCGCTTGCGGCTTTAATTATTATTATTATTATTATTATTTTTCTCGCTCCTCTTTAACCCCAAATTGCGTGCCTTCAACTTGAGATAAACGCGAACGTGCCTAGGCCCCAAAATTAGTCCCGGCGAAAAATTTATGAATCCAGTGTTTGCGCAAAAAAAAGTGCTCAATAGCGCCCCCTAGTGGCCTAAAACTGCAGCCCCTCCGGCGACTTTCACGGATCGACCTGAAATTTTTAGGGCATAGCTATCATGGCCAGACCTACAAAAAAGTCTCTTACGACTAGTGTCAATTCCGAACAGGAAGTTCGCAAATTAGCGTTGAATGTCGCGTTTTGGCGATTTCCTGGAATGCGTGTTGAACAAACTCCTCCTAGGGTTTTTATCGGAACAACTCCAAATTTGGATTGTGTATACTAGACACCATGACGATTAAAAGTTGTTAAAAGAATTTTCGTAGGTCAATGGGCGTGGCCACTAACCACGCCCAAATTTGGTGAATTTTTCACTAACTCCGATTTGCACCAAATTTTGGGGGGATAATCTACAGGCCTAGCCGATCACAAATATATAACTTGTCATAGGGAATTCTGAACGGTGACTCTGTAACTTAACGTTGAAATTCCGATTTTTGCGATTTTAAGGCTAGCATTTGACAGAACTCCTCCTAGGTTTTTTATCGGATCAATTCCAGATTTGGTTCATGCATACTAGACACATTGATGATGAAAACTTATAAAAATATTTTTCATAAGTCAATGGGCGTGGCCAGGAAGGACGCCCAAAGTTGACCATTTTTGGAAAACACGTAAACCTTAATAACTCTCTAGTAATATGTTAGATCTGGACCAAAACAAGTACACATGTTCACTGTCCCTGGCTGAGTTTATGTGTATGCTTTCTTTCAATCTCAAATATAGCGCCCCCTGCTGGTAACAGGAAGTCTGATGTTTTACTCTATCATTAAAATCTCCTCTGTTTTTCAACATATTTTTTTCAAATATTCTCAGAAAGGGTCTTCACACGTCCATGAAGCATCAGTGTTGAGGTCGTGTCCTGAGGTTAAAGGGTGCGGCAATGGTGAAGTCTCAAACTTTATTAGTGACTGAGCCAAAAAGGCCGGATCGGCCAGCGAATTCCCACCTATTTCAGCCCCAAATTGTGTGTGTTGCACTTGAGATAAACGCAACAAACCTAACCCAAAATTTCAGTCATGGCGGAAAATTTATGAATCCAGTGTTTGCACAAAAAAATGTGCTCCATAGCGCCCCCTCGTGACTTAAAACTGCAGTCTCTACAGCTACTTTCACCTATAGATCTGAAATTTTTAGGGCATAACTATCATGCCAGGACCTACAAAAAAGTCTCTTATGACCATTGTCAATTCCTAACAGGAAAATCGCAATTTAGCGTTGAATGTAGCATTTTAGTGATTTGCGGGATACGTATTTGAACGGACTTCTCTAAGGTTTTTTATCGGATCAACTCCAGATTTGGAATGTAGATACCTCCGACATAGGAACAGTGCAACCCACTGGGCATTAGCTGTGTTTTATATTTCAAAAACCTGCTTGCATGTAGTGCCAGCAACATGCAGCGATTGCAACATGTGGCGCCAGCATTATTTAGCGGCACCAGCATTTTAAAAAGCAGCATTTGGAGGATGCAATATCGGCGGCAAACAGAGCCTTGGGCGCATGAAGCGAGGCGATCATCGCCGCTTGCGGCTTTAATTAGGGCCCGAGCCGAATGGCCGGCGAAGGCCCTATTGTAATCGCTAAATTGTTCTTCCGCCACTTTAACCCCAAATTGCATGCCTTCAACTTGAGATAAAGCGAGCCAAGCATATCCCCAAAAGTTGAGTCCCGGCAAAAATTTATGAATCCAGTGTTTGCAAAAAAAAAGTCGCCACTCGCCCCTACTGGCCTTAAACTGCAGGATATCCGGCTACTTTCACCGATCGACCTGATATTTTTCAGGCATAACTATCATGCCCAGACCTACAAAAAAGTCTCTTGCCCCCATCGTCAATTACATACAGGAAGTTCGCAAATTAGCGTTGAAAGTTGCATTTTGGCGATTTGCAGGGTACGTATTTCAACGAACTCCTCCTAGGGTTTTTATCGGATCAACTCCAGATTTGGATTGTGTATACTAGACATATTGACAATTAAAAGTTATTAAAAGAATTTTCGTAGGTCAATGGGCGTGGCCAGAAACCACGCCCAAATTTGGCGAATTTTTCACTAACTCCGATTTCCACGAAATTTTTTGGACATAACACCCAGGCCAGACGATCACAAATATATAAATTGTCATTGGGAATTCCGAACAGGAAGTTCGTAAATTAACGTTGAAATTCCAATTTTTGCGATTCTAAGGCTTGCATTTGAACGAACTCCTCCTAGGTTTTTTATCGGATCAACTCCAGATTTGATTTGTGTATACTAGACGCATTGCCGATGAAAAGTTACTAAAAGATATTTCGTAGGTCAATGGGCGTGGCCAGGAAGGACGGCCAAAGTTGACCATTTCTGGAAAACACATAAACCTTAATAACTCTCTTGTACAATGTTAGATTCCGACCAAAACATGTACACATGTTCACTGTCCCTGTGTATGTTAATCTATATGCTTTGTTTCACTCTCAACTACAGCGCACCCTGCTGGTAACAGGAAGTCTGATGTTTTACTCTATCATTAAAATCTCCTCCGTTTTTCAGCATATTTTTGTCAAATTTTCTCAGAAAGGGTCTTCACACCTTCATGAAGCATCAGTGTTGAGGTCGTGTCCTGAGGTGAAATGGTATGGCGATGGCGAAGCCTCGAACTTCACTCATCGCCATGAACCTGCAAATCACTCTAACTCCTTCATTTAAGGTCCAATCTGCTTCAAAATTCACAAACATGATCAAGGTTCAACTCCTAACACATCTATAGCCTCAATTCTCTGCTACTGCAATTGCACCAAGCTCTAGAAATTACATCAAATACATACAATATGCCTTTTAGAAATTATCCAATCTACCCCAATTCAACAAACATGATCACAGTTCGACTCTGCACTTTTTCTTTTTGGTTCCATGCCAAGAAGGTTATGTTTTTGGGATAGTTGTTGTCTGTCTGTCCGTCCGTCTGTCTGTCTGTCTGTAAGTCTGTGAGTCTGTGAACAACATAACTCAAAAAGTAATGGGGTGGATTTGGATAAAATTTTCAGGAAATGTCCAGCATGGGAAAAGGAAGAACTCGATTTTGTTGTTGATCCCGATAAGCGTCTGGCCGCCATGACAAAAACAGTTATTTTTGTGAATAACTACGGAACTAAAATAGATATCATTATCAATCCAGTTGCGAATGGTATGTTTTCATGGTCAAAGAATCTAAATATTTATATGAAAAAAAGGTAGGACTAATATTTATGTTCCAAATCACTAGGCGCATTGCCCGAGCTTCGACCCGACGACGAAAAGGCCCTATTGTAATCGCTAAGATTATTATTATTCTTCTTCTCCTTCTTCTTCTTGCTCCACTTTAACCCCAAAGTGCGTGCCTTCAACTTGAGATAAACGTGAACGCGCCTAGGCCAAAAAATTAGTCCCCCCGAAAAATTTATGAATCCAGTGTTTGCACAAAAAAAAGTGCGCCATAGCGCCCCCTAGTGGCCTTAAAGTGAAGCCCCTCCGGCCACTTTCACGGATCGACCTGAAATTTTAAGGGCATAACTATCATGCCCAGACCTACAAAAAAGTCTCTTACGACCATGGTCAATTCCAAACAGGAAGTTCGCAAATTAGCGTTGAACGTCGCATTTTGGCGATTTGCGGGGTACGTATTTGAACGAACTCCTCCTAGGTTTTTTTTTGGATCAACTCCAGATTTGGATCGTGTATACTAGACACCTTGACGATGAAAAGTTGTTAAAACATATTTCGTAAGTCAATGGGCGTGGCCAGGAAGGACGCCCAAAGTTCACCATTTTTGGAAAACACGTTAACCTTAATAACTCTGTAGTAACATGTTAGATTTGGACCAAATCAAGTACACGTGTTCATTGTCTCTGCCTGACTTCATCTATATACTTTGTTTCACACTCAAATATAGCGCCCCCTGCTGGTAACAGGAAGTCTGATGTTTTACTCTATTATTTAAATCTCCTCCGTTTTTCAACATATATTTTTCAAATATTCTCAGAAAGGCTCTTCACACCTTCATGAAGCAGCAGTGTTGATGTCGTGTCCTGAGGTGAAAGGGTGTGGCCATGGCGAAGCATCAAACTTCACCGATCGCCATCAACCTGGAAATCACTCTAACTTCTTCATTTAAGGTCCAATCTGCTTCAAAATTCAAAGGCATGATCAAGGTCCAACTTCTAACACATCTATAAGCTCAAATCTATGCTACTGCAATTGCACCAAGCTTTAGAAATGAACATAAACGAATATTAATGTTACAAATCACGATATGGCTAAGGACTGTTGTGCTGGTGGAGGTACCAATGTTTCACAACAGCAGCATTTGGCGGAAGCAATATATGGCGGTAGCGACATGCCCCATAGGCGCATGGCGAGGGCCGATCATACGCCGCTTGCTTTAATTATTCCTCTAACCCCAAATTGCGTGCCTTCAACTTGAGATAAAGCCGAACGCGCCTAGGCCCAAAAATTAGTCACGCCGAAAAATTTATGAATCCAGTGTTTGCACAAAAAAAAATGCCATAAGCGCCCCTAGTGGCCTTAAACTGCAGCCCCTCCGGCTAATTTCACATGTCGACCTGAAATTTTTAGGGCTTAACTATCATGCCAGGACCTACAAAAAAGTCTCTTATGGCCATTGTCAATTTCAAACAGGAAGTTCGCAAATTAGCGTTGAGAGTCGCGTTTGGGAGTACATATTTGAACGAACTCCTCCTAGGTTTTTTTTTGGATCAACTCCAGATTTGGATTGTGTATACTAGACACCTTGACAATGAAAAGTTATTAAAAGATTTTTCGTAGGTCAATGGGCGTGGCCAGAAACCACGCCCAAATTTGGCGAATTTTTCACTAACTCCGAATTAAACGAAATTTTTTGGGCATAATCACCAGGCCAAGACGATCACAAATATATAAATTGTCATAGGGAATTCCAAACAGGAAGTTCGTAAATTAACGTTGAAATTGCGATTTTAAGGCTAGCATTTGAACGAACTCCTCCTAGGTTTTTTATCGGATCAATTCCAGATTTGGTTTGTGTATACTACAGACATTGACGATGAAAAGTTATTAAAAGATTTTTCGTAAGTCAATGGGCGTGGCCAGGAAGGGCAAAGTTGACCATTTTTGGAAAACACGTAAACCTTAATAACTCTCTAGCAATATGTTAGATCTGGACCAAAACAAGTACACATGTTCACTGTCCCTGCCTGAGTAATCTATATGCTTTGTTTCACTCTCAAATATAGCGCCCCTGCTGGTAACAGGAAGTCTGATGTTTTACTCTATCATTAAAATCTCCTCTGTTTTTCAACATAAAGTCCTCACATATTCTCAGAAAGGGTCTTCACACTTTCTTCAAGCACCAGTGTTGAGGCCGTGTCCTGAGGTGAAACAGTTTGGCGGTGGCGGCCTCAAACTTCACTGATCCCCATGAACCTGGAAATCACTCTAACTCCTTCATTTAAGGTCCAGTCTGCATCAAAATCCACAAGCATGATCAAGGTCTACCTCCTAACACATCTATAAGCTCAATTCTCTGCTACTGCAATCTCACCAAGCTCCAGAAAATACATAAATTGCATATGTATGTTTTAAATAATCTAATCTTCCCCAAATTCAACTCACATGATCACAGTTCCACTCTGGATTTATTTCTTAAATTTAAACATATATTTGGGTGATAGGAATAGCACCATCTAACAGACACCAGCAGTGTTTATGCCTAAAACACTTTTAAACATGCTTTAAATCATCCTGATTGTGGAAGGAAGCTTTCCTCCGTCCCCTTCCCCTCCTCAGACTGAGCTGAGGTTACCTCACATGCTAATTAGCCCACCCCCCTTCTTCACCCCACACCAACCTCAGGGTTCTGTCAGTCATGCTCCCACCTCCCTGCTTAGAGTGAGACACCATAGATTCTTGACATGTCATCCTCTTTATTTAATGTTCTCTGTTTACTACAGATGCTTCATATTGATTTTATGTTCCATAAAATGTTGTTTTCTAGCATATTTAATTAAATGTTGTCCTTTAAGTTTTATCTTCGTTGGGATGTCAACACACAGCATGTAGACAAGTCCACTCAGGGACTGACAGTATTTTCTCAGCCTCTGTCTGCATGTTTGTGTGTGTGTGTTTGTGGCTATTTGCTGAGACAGGTATTGTTTCACATGAAGTGCCTGCCACACAGGAACAGTGCAGCCCACTGGGCATGAGCTGTGGTTTATATCTCAAAAACCTGCTTGCATGTGGTGGCAGCAACATGAAGCGGTTGCGACATGTGGCGCCAGCATCATTTGGCGGCACCAACATTTAACAACAGCAGCATTTGGCGGAAGCAATATGAGGCGGTAGCGACAGGGCCCAACGGGCGCGTGGGGGGCGAGGGCCCGATCATCGCCGCTTGCGGCTTTAATTAGGGCCCGAGCCCGACCGCAGGCCGGCGAAGGCCCTATTGGAATCGCTCGGATTATTATTATTATTATTATTATTATTATTGTTCATGCTCCACTTTAACCCCAAATTGCGTGCCCTCAACTTGAGTTATACGCGACCGCGCCTAGGCCAAAAAATTTGTCACGGCGAAAAATTTATGAATCCAGTGTTTGCACAAAAAAATGTGCACCATAGCGCCCCCTAGTGGCCTTCAACTGCAGCCCCTGGGGCTACTTTCAAGTATCTACCTGAAATATTTAAGCCATAGCCATCATGCCCGGACCTACAAAAAAGTCTCTTATGACCATGCTCAATTCCGAACAGGAAGTTCGCAAATAAGCGCTGAATTTCGCATGTTGCCAATTTCCAGGGTACGTATTTAAACGAACTCCTCCTAGGTTTTTTATCGGATCAACTCCAGATTTAAACAGTCCATACTAGACACACTGTCGATGAAAAGTTATTAAAAGATTTTTCGTAAGTCAATGGGCGTGGCCAGAAACCACGCCCAAATTTGACCAATTTTGCACTTACTCTGATTTGCATGGAATTTTTTGGGCATAACCACCAGGCCGAGACCTTTCCAAAGATATATAATTGTCATGGGAATTCCAAACAGGAAGTTCGTAAATTAACGTTGAAATTGCGATTTTCGCAATTATAAGGCTCGCATTTGAACGAACTCCTCCTACGTTTTTGATTGGATCAACTCCAGATTTGGATTATGTATACTAGACACATTGATGATGAAAAGTTATTAAAAGATTTTTCGTAAGTCAATGGGCGTGGCCAGGAAGGCCGCCCTAAGTTGACCATTTTTGGAAAACACATAAACCTTAATAACTCTCTAGCAATATGTTAGATCCGGACCAAAACATGTACACATGTTCACTGTCCGTGCCTGAGTAAATCTATATGCTTTATTTCACTCTCAAATATTGCCCCCCCTGCTGGTAACAGGAAGTCTGATCTTTATTTGGACCCGAGCCCAAAAGGCCAGATCATCCAGCGAATTCCCACCCATTTTAGCCTCAAATTGCGTGTATTGCACTTGAGATAAACATGAATGCGGCTAGTCCCAAAATTCAGTCACGGCAACAAATTTATGAATTCAGTGTTTGCTCAAAAAATGTACTCCATAGCGCCCCCTAGTGGCTTAAAACTGCAGCCCCTCCAGCTACTTTCACCTATTGATCTGAAATTTTTAATGCATCACTGTCATGCCAGGACCTACAAAAAAGTCTCTTACGACCATTGTCAATTGTGGACAGGAAGTTTGCAAATTAGCGATAAAGGTCGATTTTGGCGATTTGCAGGGTAATGCGATTTGAACAAACTCCTCCTAGGGTTTTTATCAGATCAACTCCAGATTTGGATTGTGTATACTAGACACACTGACAATGAAAAGTTATTAAAAGATTGATCGTGAAGTCAATGGGCGTGGCCAGGAAGGATGCCCAAAGTGAACCAGTTTTGGAAAACACGTAAACCTTAATGACTGTCTTGTACAATCTTAGATCCGAAATGAAACATGTACACATATGTCTTAAATTACATTCGTGTGGTTGCAGCAGCATGCAGTGGTTGCGACATGTGGCGCCAGCAACATTTAGCAGCAATAACGTTTCGCAACAGCAGCATCGGGAAGCAATATGCGGCGGCTTTAATTATTATTTTTCTTCTGCCACTTTAACCCCAAATTGCGTGCCCTCAACTTGAGATAAACGCGAACGCGCCTAGGCCCAAAAATTAGTCCCGCCGAAAAATTTATGAATCCAGTGTTTGCACAAAAAAAAGTGTGCCATAGCGCCCCCTAGTGGCCTTAAACTGCAGCCCCTCCGGCTAATTTCACATGTCGACCTGAAATTTTTAGGGCTTAACTATCATGCCAGGACCTACAAAAAAGTCTCTTATGGCCATTGTCAATTTCAAACAGGAAGTTCGCAAATTAGCGCTGATAGTCGCGTTTGGGCTTACGTATTTGAACGAACTCCTCCTAGGGTTTTTATCGGATCAAATCCAGATTTGGATTGTGTATACTAGACACCTTGAAGATGAAAAGTTATTAAAAGATTTTTCGTAAGTCAATGGGCGTGGCCAGAAACCACGCCCAAATTTGACAATTTTTTCACTAACTCCGAATTAAACAAAATTTTTTGAGCATAATCACCAGGCCAAGACGATCACAAATATATAAATTGTCATAGGGAATTCCAAACAGGAAGTTCGGAAATTAATGTTGAAATTGCGATTTTAAGGCTAGCATTTAAACGAACTCCTTCTAGGTTTTTTATCGGATCAATTCCAGATTTGGTTTGTGTATACTAGACACATTGACGATGAAAAGTTATTAAAAGATTTTTCGTAAGTCAATGGGCGTGGCCAGGAAGGACGCCCAAAGTTGACCATTTTTGGAAAACACGTAAACCTTAATAACTCTCTAGCAATATGTTAGATCCGAACCAAAACATGTACACATGTTCACTGTCCGTGCCTGAGTAAATCTATATGCTTTATTTCACTCTCGAATATTGCCCCCCCTGCTGGTAACAGGAAGTCTGATCTTTATTCGGACCCGAGCCCAAAAGGCCAGATCATCCAGCGAATTCCCACCCATTTTAGCCTCAAATTGCGTGTATTGCACTTGAGATAAACATGAATGCGGCTAGTCCCAAAATTCAGTCACGGCAACAAATTTATGAATTCAGTGTTTGCTCAAAAAATGTACTCCATAGCGCCCCCTAGTGGCTTAAAACTGCAGCCCCTCCAGCTACTTTCACCTATTGATCTGAAATTTTTAATGCATCACTGTCATGCCAGGACCTACAAAAAAGTCTCTTACGACCATTGTCAATTGTGGACAGGAAGTTTGGAAATTAGCGATAAAGGTCGCATTTTGGCGATTTGCAGGGTACGTATTTGAACGAACTCCTCCTAGGTTTTTTATCGGATCAATTCCAGATTTGGTTTGTGTATACTAGACACATTGACGATGAAAAGTTATTAAAAGATTTTTCGTAAGTCAATGGGCGTGGCCAGGAAGGACGCCCAAAGTTGACCATTTTTGGAAAACACGTAAACCTTAATAACTCTCTAGCAATATGTTAGATCCAGACCAAAACAAGTACACATGTTCACTGTCCCTGCCTGAGTCAATCTATATGCTTTGTTTCACTCTCGAATATAGCGCCTCCTGCTGGTAACAGGAAGTCTGATGTTTTACTCTATCATTAAAATCTCCTCTGTTTTTCAACATAAAGTCCTCAAATATTCTCAGAATGGGTCTTCACACTTTCTTGAAGCACCAGTGTTGAGGCCGTGTCCTGAGGTGAAACAGTTTGGCGGTGGCGAAGCCTCAAACTTCACTGATCGCCATGAACCTGGAAATCACTCTAATCTTTCATTTAAGGTCCAGTCTGCATCAAAATCCACAAGCATGATCAAGGTCTACCTCCTAACACATCTATAAGCTCAATTCTCTGCTACTGCAATCACCAAGCTCCAGAAAATACATAAATTGCATATGTATGTTTTAAATAATCTAATCTTCCCAAATTCAACACACATGATCACAGTTCCACTCTGGATTTATTTCTTAAATTTAAACATATATTTGGGTGATAGGAATGGCACCATCTAACAGACACCTGCAGTGTTTATGCCTAAAACACTTTTAAACATGCTTTAAATCATCCTGATTGTGGAAGGAAGCTTTCCTCCGTCCCTTCCCCTGCTCCTCACACTGAGCTGAGGTTACCTCACATGCTAATTAGCCCACCCCCCTTCTTCACCCCACACCAACCTCAGAGATCTGTCAGCCAAGCTTCCACCTCCCTGCTTAGAGTGAGACACCATAGATTCTTGACATGTCATCCTCTTTATTTATTGTTATCTGTTTACTTTAGATGCTTCATTCAGACTTTATTCTGTGTATGTGTATGTGTGTGTGTGTGTGTGTGTGTGTGTGTGTTTGGCAGAGGCATTGACTGTCAGGGATAGTAATTTCTTCAAAAATCTCAGAAAGGGTCTTCACACCTTCATGAAGCATCACTGTCTGCATGTTTGTGTGTGTGTGGCTATTTCCTGAGACAGATATTACTTCACATGACATGCCTGGGACAAAGGAACAGTGCCACCCAATGGGCATTAGCTGTTTTTAATATCTCAAATACCTGCTTGCATGTAGGGGCAGCAACATGCAGCTGTTGGGACATATGGTGCCAGCAAAATTTAGCGGCACCAATGTTTCATAACAACAGTATTTGGCGAAAGCAATATGTGGCGATAGCGGCAGGGCCCAAGCGGCGTGAAGCGAGGCCCGATCATCGCCGCTATGCGGCTTTAATTATTATTATAGTTCTTGCTCCACTTTAACCCCAAATTGCGTGCCTCAACTTGAGTTATCTGCGACCGCCTATCCCCAAAAAATTAGTCGGCGAAAAATTTATGATTCTAGAGTGTGCACAAAAATACGTGCGCCATAGCGCCCCCTAGTGGATTAAAACTGCAGCCCCTGGGGCTACTTTCAAGTATCAACCTGAAATATTTAAGCCTTAGCTATCATGCCCCAACGTACAAAAAAGTCTCTTACGACCATGGTCAATTCCGAACAGCAAGTTCGCAAATTAGCATTGAAAATCGCATTTTGCCAGTTTCCAGGGTAGTATTTAAACGAACTCCTCCTAGGTTTTTTATCGGATCAACTCCAGATTTAAACAGTCCATACTAGACACATTGACAATGAAAAGTTATTACAAGATTTTTCGTAAGTCAATGGGCGTGGCCAAAAACCACGCCCAAATTTGACGAATTTTTCACTAACTCCAATTTGCATGAAATTTTTTGAGCATAACCACCAGGCCAAGACCTTCACAAATATATATAATTGTCATAGGAATTCCGAACAGGAAGTTCGTCAATTAATGTTGAAATTCGGATTTTGGCGATTCTAAGGCTCGCATTTGAACAAACTCCTCCTAGGTTTTTCAAAGGATCAACTCCAGATTTGGATGATGTATAGCAGATACATTGAGGATGAAAAGTTATTCAAAGATTTTTCGTAAGTCAATGGGCGTGGCCAGGAAGGACGCCCAAAGTTGACCATTTTTGGAACACACGTAAACCTTAATAACTCTCTTGTACAATGTTAGATCCAAACCAAAACATGTACACATGTTCACTGTCCATGCCTGAGAATATCTATATGCTTTGTTTCACTCTCAACTATAGCGCCCCCTGCTGGTAACAGGAAGTCTGATGTTTTACTCTATCATTAAAATCTCCTGGAATTTTCAACATATTTCTTCAAATATTCTTAGAAAGGGTCTTCATATCTTCATGAAGCATCAGTGTTAAGGTCGTGTCCTGAAGTTAAAGGGTGAGATGATGGCGAAGTCTCAAACTTTATTTGGACCCGAGCCCAAAAGGCCGGATCATCCAGCGAATTCCCACCCATTTTAGCCCCAAATTACGTGTATTGCATTTGAGATAAACGTGAATGTGCCTTGTCCCAAAATTCAGTCACGGCGACAAATTTATGAATCCAATGCTTGCTCAAAAAAATGTGCTCCATAGTGCCCCCTAGTGGCTTAAAACTGCAGCCCCTCTAGCTACTTCACCTATGGATCTGAAATTTTTAGGGATTCACTGTCATGGCAGGACCTACAAAAAAGTCTCTTACGACCATCGTCAATTGTGGAAAGGAAGTTTGCAAATTAGCGTTAAATGTTGCATTTTGGCGATTTGCAGGGTACGTATTTGAACAAGCTCCTCCTAGGGTTTTTATCAGATCAACTCCAGATTTGGAATGTAGATACCAGACACATTGGCGATGAAAAGTTATTAAAAGATTTTCCGTACCTCAATGGGTGTGGCCAGAAACCATATTTATGTTGTGGCTATTTGCTGAGGCAGGTAGCTGCACATGAAGTGCCTGAGACATAGAAACAGTACCACCCACTGGGTATGAGCTGTGGTTTATATCTCAAAAACCTGCTTGCATGTGGTGGCAGCAACATGAAGCGGCTGCGACATGTGGCGCCAGCATCATTTGGCGGCACCAACATTTAGCAACAGCAGCATTTGGCGGAAGCAATATGAGGCGGTAGCGACAGGGCCCAACGTGCGCGTGGGGGGCGAGGGCCCGATCATCGCCGCTTGCGGCTTTAATTGTCATTGTTATTGTATTATTATTATTATTATTATAATAATAATAATAATTATTATTATTATCATTATTACTATTATTATTATTATTATTAGCATTATTACTATTATTATTATTATCATTATTATCATTATTATTATTATTATTATTATTATTATTATTATTATTATTATTACTATTATTATTATTATTATAATTTTACATTATTACTATTATTATTAACATTTGTAATGGTGATTTGTTGATCAAAATTCAATAGAAAATCAATAAAGCAACATGTAAACCCTTAGACTTAGATTTGGGATCATTTGTAATGTATTATATGCTGCATTCCATTGACCTTGGAACTGGGAACTGAGAAACGGTAGTGACATCATCTCCGACTTATCAGCGTTCAAGTTGAAGTCGAAAAAAAAAACATGTTGATCTACCAGGCTGTTGTTAGCTGTTGTTAGCACGCCCTGCGTTGTTGTTCACAAATATCACATGAAGAATGTGATTATCACTATGGCAGCATTTTTGCAAATATAAGTCTAACAATACTATGTATACAGCTGATCCAGAGCGACACACTCCAGTCAGAAGTGCAAATAAATGGATTATTACAGGAGCTAAATAACTGTTCACACTGGGGGCATCCATCTTCAATTGTCAACTCAGGGGTGGTGAGGTTTCACCGAGTTCCTAGGAGGAAATTCAGACCTTGGGGGGCGTTTCAGATAATATTTCCTACTCGGAACTGGAAAATTCCGACTTCCGACCACAACTGGAACGCACCAATAATAATTAGATTTAATTGGCAGGAATGTTTTCATTTGTAGTACTAACATATCCAGCAGATGGCGCAATTTCTCATAGTTCCCTGTAAATCAGTGCTGCTGCTGGTTGAAGGTGTGCTGCTGAATTAGAAAAAGAAAGGCAGTTTTTTCCAAGTTTTCAAACCAGCATCATTCACTCCATCTGGTTCATGAAGGGTTCAACTACTGACAGTAAATAATGACTTATTTAATCCTATTGTGGACACCAGGAAATTTAATTAAAGCTGTAACAATGTGACTACACATCTTCAGGAGAAAGAGATAAAATAACAAGGAAATAAAAAAGATGATGTTAAAAGAGAAAAATGAAGAAATAACTAAATAAAAGTTAAAAATATACATCGCAATGTAAAGAAAATTATTTAATAAATATAGATATGAACTGTGGATATTTTCTATGTGTCAAACAAATATTTTTTCAGCAGCTGATTTAGAAAGTTCAGTCAGCTGACATAGTTTATTAAAAAGTTATTTTCATTAGTAAATGAATGAAGACCAAGCATTGCCCTATCACTGTTGGGCTTAATTAAAGAACATTTATGATAATTATAAGAATAATAAAAATACCAATAAAAGATTCAAGATTTTATGTATGTGGATGATAAAGTCTAAATCTTACAATTTAGAGAAACTAACTTGGAATTAGTTAATTGGTGTAGATAAAGACTTTCTGTAGCCTTTATTTACCTAATCAATGTGTTGTAATGTTCCTCTGGACCTGAAGTTTGTAAAAAAAAATATAAATGAAATAAGTACTCAGCTGTGATTTTAATCAAAAGCAACAGAAAACTACTGTAAATGTGCCAATCAGTAACTTTATTGAGTACTTGAACAAAAATTAGCCAATGTATTGATTCCACATCAGTCAGCATTGCTCATATTTAAATAATTTTTATAGATGTCAGAAAAAAAGAACTTCACTAAAAGAAACAAAAACACCAGAAAAACAACAGTAAAAATTGTTCTGAAGATGAATTTTCCATCCTCATGCTGCAGCATCATTGTTCAGTAAATATCATTACATTAAAATGAATTGATCTCACAAACATGCTAACACAACAACAACAAAATATGTGATAGCTCAAGAGATAAAAAAAATATTTTAAGGGCAGGTTATCATTAATGTGAGGTTCTTCACACAACTTCACACATGAGAAAAACCTGCTTCTGAATTCAATAAATGCAGACAATCAGCTGATAGTTTAATGTGCAAAACCCCAAAATAACATTGAAAAGCAAACATGTTAAACCATTTCTTAGATGCTTACCTATTCAGTATAGATTTAAAGTATTGATTATCAACACAAGTTCAGGTACAAAATTGTCCATAAATCAAAGTTTAAAAGAGTTAATATGATAATTAAGGGACTAGATATGGGGTGTGACTCAGAAAAAAAAGATCCTAATCAACCAAAACATTAAGTGAAAACAGCATAAGGTGTAATTCAATCTTTGGTAAGAGATGATGTCTTTTTTCAATACTTTTAGTTTCAGTCGTAAAATATCTCTTCCCTGGTATCTCTTATGGTCTGCATCCATGAACAATCTTGGATTAACTGTGATTTTCTTTGATTTTTATGGATAAAATGCTCCATGAGCTCACCAATCCACATCAGGGGGATGTTTTTCCAGTCTCATTAACACTGAATGAACTCTTGAGACTTTCCTTTGCTTGCTCTAGATCGATGCTTACCCAAGAGTCTGGAATTTCAGCAGGCTGTGCGTTATAAGCTTCAGCAAATTTGTTGTTGAAGTTTTTCAGGACATATTTCCAGTAGTCTGAATCCTTCAGTGTTTGATCAGGAGCGATTCGCCAGTTGGGGTAAATATCAGTGTACTTCTTGAAAGGGTGGCTCTCATTATTTGTGTCCTTACAGCGAAAAGTACCATCACTGCACACTGAGGAAGTGCATATGTCAGTACAAAGTTTGTCTGAATTCGACCATCTGTATCTGCCGAGACCCTCTGGTCGGTGCAGGGAAGTAAAATGCTCTCTGTGATCACTTCCTCCTGCCTCACAGGGTGCTTTGCAGAATGGACACAGTTTGCTACATCCGATGACTCTGTTGAAGAGTTCATGCTCAGGCTTTACATGAAGACGTGTAAGCTTGACTTTAATGCTGGTCTCTTTTAATTTCTTTCTAAGTTTTTCCTCCATGTCCTCCACACACACATTGAGCCACTGAGCAAACTCTTCTGGCTTGACATTGGTCAGAATCTTAAAAGGACCAAGAGCATCTTCAGAAATGACCAGTTTTGTACCTAGTTCGTGACGGATATCTTCAATCAGTTTCTGCAGATCTGCCCCTTTTTTTTCCAGAGCTTTGAGCACTGCATCTTTAATGCTCTTGATACTTGATCTGAGATGTCGGTCCTCAAGCCCAGATAAAGTCTTCTTGGTCAGGGATTTCAGCATCTTATCATGGATCCATTTCTTGATGTACTCCTCATATGAGCAGATGTAGCTGTGATAGTCTTCAAAACTATTTTTTGTTATCAGATCCAGTAAGACTGAGTACTGGAAGAACATCCGTGTGCTGAACTTGAACCTTGTTCCCATTTCTCCAGTGATATCAGGGCCCAAAGATTTGTAGATAAAGTCTAACACAGCGGGCGACAAACAGTGGTCTGTGAACTCTTCTGCTCTCTTCTGGCACTGGTCTCGGTTGTGGAACTCGTCCTTGAAGATGGTATGAAACCTCTCTTTGTTTTGAGTGAGACATGTGAAGGGATCATTCCTTTGGATAAAATCTTTGTGCATTTTCTGAAATTCTCTGGCTGCAAATCCACAGATGTGCTGTTTTAGAGGAACCTCAAACTCGATCTCTATCTTCTCATTTATGTGTTTGTTCAGCCTCTCATCAATCATGTGAAGGATCTCCAGGATGAAATTGCTGTGGTAGTCGTTCTTTTTGTCCACTTTCTCTTTCACAGACTGTTTGCATTCAATAATGATACTGTCAGCTATGCTTTGCAGGGTCTTTTCATGATTTTCAATGTTAAAAAAATTGATGAAACTTTTCTTAACCTTGCTGAGAATCCCTTCTACCGTGTATTTAAAATGACCAAGTCCACAATCTCTCAGCTGTTTTTGGCTCAGTAACTCACAGGCAGCTCCTCCCTTGCGCTGTAGGTTCTCTCTCAGGTGGAAGCTTACACTACCTGTGACATCTTTGGGCTTTTGTTTGAAGAGAACTTGTTCCTTTAACATTTTATTCCACATTATGTCAAATTCTTGGTCCAACTTTTGCTCTGTCATGTCCACTTTTTTCTTTCGGCAGACTTTGATCAATGCACGTACCCTCTCCTCCACATCTCCTGTGTGTTTCTCTTTGATTCTGTCAAGTTCTCTCATTCCTTTTCTTACATCTGTTGCAGTTGTAAGTTGGTTATGGACAGATCTTTGCATTTCTCCACAAAGACTCTTTGCACTGTTTGCAAAGTCCTCTCTGTAGGCTTCAACGAGATGGACATGACCCTCAGTCTGCTTGAAGTATGTTTCCAGATTTTCAAGGAGCTTTTTCTCCCAAGCAGACACCTCTGAGCATGCTTCACCTTTCAACTCTGTGAGTAAATCTCCAATGTCAGAAAACTCAGATTTCACCCTGCCAAAGTTAGATATCTTAGTTTCTGCAGTTTGTGTCCATGAGTACATTTCATTTTTGAATTTCCATTCCCATTTGTTGAATTCTGTGCAAAGCCTCATGTATGCATCTGCCACCAGGCTGTTCCTGAAGCTGAAGATGAAGTTTTCATGTTTGACAGCCTTCCACAGGCTTGTTGTCCACTCGATAAACTCCAACAGATTGCTAGAAGAAGACTCTCCCAAATTTTTGAGGATGTTTTTCTTGAGCTCATAAACAACCTCACTGTACCCTGCATTAACTGGTGCCATTGGTGGGCTCCCATTCCAGAGTCCTGGGACGTAGCAGTTCCCAGAATCTGGATTGTACTCCATCACATCAGTGAAGCTCCTGAAGTCTTTGTTTTCCATTCTGGCAGCTGCCTGAGTCATCTCATTTAACTGTTCCAGCAGCAGCTCTCTTTCTCTTAAGTTCTTCTCAGGGGCTGATACATCTGCCACGTTCTGGTGGACAAACTGACATTTGGGTTTCTTGCCCACAGATTTCATTCTGAGGAAGGCATGCACAACTATCTGTAGGATGTCCTTCATTTCTGTGGAGTTCTCCATTGACATATTGATGATGGTGATATCACTCAACCCCACAACAAGTGTTGCAAGCTCATTGTCATGTTCATAGCTGTTGTCAAGTTTTGCAAGCTCTGGTGACTTCAAGCCTTCAGTGTCAATGATCACCAAATAGTCACAGTTGAGTCTGTCTTTGACATCTTCATCTACTTTGATGAGCAACATGAAGGCACCTCTGGTGCATCGACCACTGCTGACAGCAAACTGGACTCCAAACATGGTGTTCAGGAGAGTAGACTTCCCTGTGCTCTGAACTCCAAGAACTGTAATGACCAGAATCTTACTCTGAGGAGGAACCATGTCATTGAGCTGAGACAGAACATCAGTCACCCATCTGAGAGGAATGTTGGAGGCATCACCATCTACAAGCTCAAGAGGAAATCCATCAAGCAGCAACTCTGCACACAGTTTGGGCAGATGTGCTAACTGTTTACGTGATGGATTTCTTTTTGGGAGAGAGACAGAAGCTTCATAGATCTGACCCATTTCACGGAAGAAGTGTTCAGTCCCAAGTGAGCTGTTGGACAGCTGTTGATCTATTTTTTTGATTTCCTTTTTGTTTTCAGGACTTTTGTTTTTGTTTTTGTTTTTGTAAGCCTCTCTGAGGCCAGACAGCTTCTCTCGAGACAGATTATCCAGGTTCATTCGCATCCATTTCAAGAAGTAACACCTCTCATCACCAGGTCTTGATATTGCGTTAATGAAACATGTCATGGCGTTGGACATTTTGTAAGAGTTCTGTTGTGCTCGAAGGTTTTCTTGCTTTTTCTTAAGCTCACTTTTGTAGATTTCTACCTTTCCTGATGGGGCTTTTCGGAGTCGAGACATTTCCTTCTCCAGGCAAGTTAGGTCTTTCCATATTTGGCCTTGCAATGGTAGCTGCTCTTCTTTGTATTTCTGGATATCTTGAATTTGTGCTGTGATGGCATCTGCATTTTCCTTTGCAGTCTGACACATCTGAGAGTCTTCATCTACCCAGATTCCAAGTTCATGGGCAATGTCAGCCATCTGCTCAATTTTCATCTTCACTGCTGGGTTCCCGATCACCGTGTTGACTGTTTTACGCAGATTTAGGATGAAGTCTGCATCATTCATTTGTTTCACCTTCAAAAGGATGTTGCTTTTCTTCAGGTTCAGCTCTGTCGCCACCTTCATGAGAGCATCTTCACTGAATCTCGGGCTTTGGTGGTTGCCTACCAGGTAGATCTGTGCCTTGTGGTGTTGGTTTGTAAGCAGCTTGCACTCTGAGTCCAAACCATCAAAGAACACAAAAACTGCTGCAGATGTCTGACACAAAAAAGAAAACTGTGTTTCAAATGAAGCAATGTCCCCACGAAGGTTAGCCACAGCCACCGGCTCACTGAACACATCCATGTTTTTGTTGCCACAAGGTAGATACCAGGAGATTTCAGTCAGTCCATTGGATATTTGCCTTGGACAGTCACCATTTTCTAAGTCACGGTGTACAAATGTATCGTGATACTGCTGAGAATTACTCAGAAGCTTGTTAAGGATCTCTGACTTAGACAACAAGCACTCACCGAGTCTGACAAAAGAAACCATTGGAAGTTCAGAGACAACAATCCTGTCTTCAATAAAGCCCTTAGACTCTAACAGAGATGAAGGTCTGTACTTCTTCACTATGTCTCTCATGGCCCAAAGCATCAGTGTGCACTGCTTTGTGTCACAGTTAGGAAGCAGTAGAGGCACTGAGAACTGACACATGGACATTTTGAGGGCCAGCTCTTGCTGAACAAAACCATCAGAACAAAGAAAGAGAGCAGTGATGATGTCAAGGGGGTTCACCCTGTCACCAGACTGCTTACCACCAACCAGATCAGCAAACTTAAAACGTTGCTCATCTGAAACATCTTCAAAGGATGAATCACACTCAGATGAAAATTTTACATTCCTAGCTCCCACATTAACCATCATCAGTTTCTTAAGAAAATACCATGGGAGATCTGAATTACACTTGGGGGGTTCATCAATGATGGTCTTATTCTCAATCTTCAGGATTTTGCTGAGGGTTAGCTTCTCCTGAAAGTGATGCTGCAGTCCCAGATTCTCCAACAGACTCTCCAGTTGTGTTTCTGTGAAAATAAAAAAAATTATGTTACCCTAAATCAACACTGGTTTTTAGACTGCAATTAATATCTTATCAATAACCAGAGCCAACCGGACCTAACTTGAAGACCGCCCTAAAATCTTCAGTGATAGATCTGATCCTGTGTAATAGGAGGGAGAAAAAAACTTCTTCTGGTGTTTTTTGCCCTGGCATCAGTGACCACTGCCCTGTAGCCCGCGTCAGACATACCAAAACACAAAAATCACGCTCTAAAATCATCATCAAAAGAAACTTTAAGCACTTCATTGAGGAAGCTTTTCTTTGCGACCTTGCCAACAGTAATGTACATCACACATCTGACTCACCAAATATTGACCCGGCTCTGAACTGTTTCACAAATTGCTTCCTTTCAATCATCAACTAGAGAATTTGCATTTCCATGCAGGAAATGCATTGAAATGCTGAGTGTGACTGCTGAAACTGTGAAATGAAATTGCTAAAAGTAATGCAAAGAAAGCTGAAAATGTGACATGAATAGTTGTAAGCTGTAAATCACAGCTGAAAATGTGTGAAATGTGCAATAAAAATGTTTCCCGAAAATTATAGATACTGGAACTCAGGTGTGCAGGTCACGTGACCACGCTGTAACTTCAAAGAAATGTGCAAAAGTTGATGCTGCTTTAACAGTCATATCTCAGAAACTGTAGCAGATAGTGAATAGTGCAGTGAAAATGTTTGCAGTTGTGAAAGAAAGCAGAAAATGAATGCTTTGTAACATGGTTAAATGTGGTGATATTTGTAGATGTACCTAATAAAGTGGCCAGTCAGTGTAATACGTGTAAAGTGAGGTTGAGTGTAAAGAGAAGCATGAATATGCTATTGTAATGAAGAATCTGTATTAGATGGAGAAGAAAAGTATATCAGCCACTGGCCAGATTTGAATCTACAATCTGAGGATCACCAGCATGACACTTTAACCACTCACCTACAGGGCCATATATGCTAAATGATCAAAAGCACAGTATTTCCCTGTGTTTATTGTGCGCATGCATTGTCTCATAAGGCAAGCTGATGTACTTCCGGGTAAACAAACGCTCGCTGTGTCTCAACCGTTATAAATATCAGAAAAGGGATTGCACTGTGAGTATCCCAAGAACATGCTGAATCGACCAATGTAAGTTTTATGTCCATACACACAGTGGCAAGTTAAAAACGCATTTCATAGTGAAGCACTCGGCTGTCTGTGGAGGTCAGTTTGATGAAGTTATGACAGGATAATTCTACTGAAGTTTTTGTCTGTCTGCAGCAGTCGCTTCACTCTGACGGGTCATGTGACAGCTCTAAGTCCAAACAATCCATAAAAAAAACTTGGTGTTGCTCAAAAATCATATTAAAAAGACTGTAGAAGATAGCAGAAAGCTGAAGATATGTAAAAATAGCTGAGAAGTCAGTGCAGCTTTTAAAGCATGAATGAAGTCTGTAGGTGAAAGCATGCCCAATCTGTGGAACTTCAAAGTTGCTGATTTTTTTAGCAGAGCTACAGAGATGTCCCATTGATTTCAATGTAAAAATACAAGCAGAAATTATTTTTTACTGTAAAAAGTATAACTGTTAAACCTGTGAAAAATACAAGCACACTTCTCCTGAACATGCTGCATATGTCAATTTTTTTCTGTGAAAATCTATGCAAATTTGAAGCCTGGGAAAGGTGACAAAAATCTGGGTAGAATCAGAAGAAGAAGAAGAAAAAGAAATAGAAGAGTAAATTTTAGGAAGAACAATATGTTGAAATGCTGACTCAGCATTTCAACATAATAAACACGAACCTTTCAAAAAACTTGGGGTCAAAAATAGATCTAATCCCTGGTTCACCACTGAGCTATCACAGTTGTTCAGGTTAAGAAACAAAGCCTGGGCCTTAGCAAGACGCACTGGTGAAGCTGCACATTGGCTAGCATATAAACAGCTATGAACTAGATGCACAATCACCACAAGAAAGACAAAATGGGATTACCATTTAGAATTAATTTCCAGCTCTACTAAAAACCCATCAAAATTTTGGAAAGCAGTAAATATAAAGAAAAACTAGAGAATTTGCATTTCCATGAAGGAAATGCGTTGAAATGCTGAGTGTGACTGCTGAAACTGTGAAATGAAATTGCTAAAAGTAATGCAAAGAAAGCTGAAATTGTGACATGAATAGTTGTAAGCAGTAAGTCATTGCTGAAAATGTATGAAATGTGCAATAAAAATGTTTGCAGAACATTATAGCTACTGGAGGTCAGGTGTGCTTCATGACCACGCTCTACCTTCAAAGAAATGTGCAAAAGTTGATGCTGCTTCCACAGTCATATCTCCGAAACTGTAGCAGATAGTGAATAGTGCACTAAAACTGTTTTGCAGTTGTGAAAGAAAGCAGAAAATGAATGACTGTTTTGTAACATGGTTAAATGTGTTGATATTTGTAGATGAACCTAATAAAGTGGCCAGTCAGTGTAAAGTGAGGTTGAGAATGTTAAGACAAGCATGATTACGCCATTATAAAGAAGGATCTGTATTAGCCGGAGAAGAAAAGTACCTCCACCAGGGATTGAACCCTGGTTTCCCACTCTGCAGTCTGCTGAGCTACCTGTTTATCCACAGGGTTAAATACACTGAGTTACAGAAAGCAGGCTATTTCTCCTGAGCACAGCAGCTCAGCACTGATAACGCTTCCGAGTAAACAAACGGTCGTTGTGTCTAAATCGGGATAGATATCAGGAAAAAGATTTCACCGTGAGCGTCCCAACAACCTGCTGAAATGTTTAATAAAATTCTCATGTCTGTACTGCTTAAAATGTTAACGCAGTGGCGCATTAAAAACGCGCTTCACTTTCGGCTGTCCGGTCTTCGGTCTGTGCGCTCCAACATGAAGGATTTCCTAAAAGTTGGTGTTGCTTAAAAATTCATATTTAAAAAACCGTAGACGCCAGCAAAAAGCTGAAGATATTCGAAGATGACTGAGAAGTCAGTGCAGCTTTTAAAGTACAAATGAAGTCTGCAGGTGGAAGCATGCCCAAGCTGTGGAGCTTCAAAGTTGCAGAAGTTTTCAGCAGAGCTGCGGAAACGTCCCATTGATTTCAATGTAAAAATACATGCAGAAATTATTTTTTACTGTACAAAGTATAACTGTTTAACCTGTGAAAAATACAAGCGCACTTCTCATGAACATGCTGCATATGTCAATTTTTTTTCTGTGAAAATCTGTGCAAATTTGAAGCCTGTGAAAGGGGCCTAAGTCCCAGAACAAAATGGAACAAAATGGAGGTTAGAGAGAACAATATGTTGAAATGCTGACTCAGAATTTCAACATAATAAGTCATGTGCATCCATTCCTCCTTTTATCATGAATAATAACTGTTCAGTAAATGAACCATCTGAAATCTGTGATGTTTTTTTTTTTTTTCTTTAAATGAATTTTTTGGGCATTTTGTGCCTTTATTGATAGGAGAGAGACAGTGGATAGGCTTGCGAAAGGGGGTGAGATAGTAGGGGAAGACACTCCGTAAACTGATCCCAGGGGGGATTCGAACCTGGACTGGCAGAAGTAAGCACATGGGGTGCTAACCCCTCCGCCAAACCAGCACCCTAATCTGTGATGTTTTTAATGCACATGTTGCCGCTGCTGGAAATGAATTTGATACATTGTACTCTAGTTCTGGGTGTGTTTTTAATAGTAAGCCAGCGTCTCACTTATCATCCAACTTACCTCGCTGTTTACACTACAGCATTTCACTTGCTCCACAGTTATAGATGCTCTTCAGAGCATAGATTGCAGGAAATGAACTGGTGAAGACAGCACTGACCCTTATTTTTAAAGCTTTGTGCTCTGATCACTGGAAATCACATCACATATTGGTTCAACCTCTCAGTTACTTGTAGAGTTATCCCTCAGGTCTGGAAATCTGCTCATATTGTCCTACTTCACAAGGGAGGTGATAAATCAAACCTTAACAACTTCCGACCAATTTCCAAACTGTCTAGCCAAAGTTCTAGAATCACTTGTCAATAGCCAGCTCAAGTGATTCTTATCACAAGGGTCTATTATGTCCCACCCAATCTGGTTTCAGAACTAAACATAGCACCATCACTGCAGCCACATCATTTACAAATGACATTATGCGTGCTCTGGACAAAGGGTAATATTGCGCTGCTCTTTATGTAGACCTTTCCAAGGCATTTGATACAGTCGCCCATGATCTGCTCCTACGAAGACTAAGTGATATTGGCTTCAACCTCAATTCCATTAATTCGTTTAAAGATTATTAATCCAGTGGAAAGCAATGTGTTACATTAGGAAACATTCGCTCCACATTTCGACCAGTAACAAAAGGTGTGCCACAAGGCTCAATATTGGCTCCTGTCCTATTCACTATTTATATCAACATTTCATCCTCTATAACAAATTCTAATGCACATCTTCATGCTGATGACACAGTTATGTAATGCATCTCCAACACTGCATAATCAGCCACGGAAATCCTCCAGCAAGACTTTAACAAACTACAACACTCACTTTTCAATCTGAAATTAGTTCTTGATGCAGACAAGGCCAAATACATGATATTCTCAAGATCCAGAAATATTACAGATGACCACTTACATTACATCACCACTTTAAAGTAACAATATGTGACTTTGACACCTTATCTTAACTGTTTTCAAGCCCATCTAACAGTGGAGAGTCAGTAAATAATGCAAATAGTCCCCCCCTCTCTCCCTCTGTGCAGCCGTGAGAGCTACGCTGGCACTCTGTAATTCTTCGGCGTGAGCCGCGGTCGAGCAACAACCTGCTTTACGGCACAAATCTGAGTTCAGTTTATGGCAGATGTAAACAGCGGATCACAGATGCATGTGTGCGGTTTTTATGAAAGCTGAGGCTATGATATGAAAGAGGACTATGACGGACGAGGATTGGGAAAGAAAGAGGAGGAAAAAACGAGTAAAAAACCGGACCAGAGAGAAGATTGGATGGGCTTCAGCGATGTTTTGAACTACGTGAATCAACAGGCTGAAGTCAGACTGTGAGCTCTTCTGCTGCTGTGAGGGTGAGTAAAGAAGTCTTTAGAAGTTTATGACTTGATTTGAGCTGCTGGGGTTTTATTCTGTCACTTTACTGTTGATCAAGAAAGAAATACACCCTTACTGTACCTACCGAGGCTCGGTCATTACTGTTAGCATGTGTGTTAGCCTCACATGCTATTGTTATGAGTTATGAACGATTAGATTTAGAATCTGATAATGTTATTATGATTAGTACAGCGTTGATGTTGAGTGTTAAACACTTCAGAGACTGTCAACCATCAATCAGATGATCTGAAGTTAGCTCATGTCCTATTATTCTGTAATATTGGAGATGATTATAAAGAAAACGTATTGTCCAGGTGCATGAGATGACGATTATATATTCTGTCCAGTTCACTGCAGCACTGACCTCAGTATTTATCTCAGGTATCAGCTCAGGTGATCAGCATCAGCTTAAGACAGGAGACACTAACATCCCCACAGAAGTCAGAAAACAGGAGGTATGTTTTCAGACATGTCTGCAGGGCTCAAAGTTTCTGATTATAGTTTCATGATTTACTGTCATTAATGAACCTTTGTGTGCTTGATCGATCCAAATAGTTAAAAAAAGAACTGTATGAAGATTATAGAGAGATTGTGTCAATACTTCAGTGTTTGCGAACTTGCGAACTTGTTAGATTATATTTGAGTGGATTTTTTTTATGAATTAAAAAATCAAAACTTAAAGAGACTGTGAGGAGTTTTTAAGTAATTACAAAAAAGTCTCACTTTTAGACGTATGCCTGATCGAAATACGCACTTATGGAGTGGGTTTATAGCTATATATAGCATCTTAATAGGTTATCTATAAATGCTATTCTTTAGCCTTCCGGTCGGGTCGGTCAGGGCTGGACTGGCCTAGATACTCAACTTCGGGGATCCAGACAATTAAAACTAGAACAAATTTATATTATTTTATCATTTATATTACACGTCTGAGAGCACCGGGCTGTAAGTAGCCATATATAGCCGGCTACAACTACGATAATAACTTTTCCCCGCATTGCTTGTCGTCACACATCAAGAACATCCGCTACGTAACTAGAAAGAGATACATTACCTCGCGCTTTGCATCCTGTAAGTTGTTGAAAAAGAACTTGTTAAGCAATGCAGAGTTCCGACTAAGATCCATGCTGCATTCATTAGCATCACAACACACACACGCTTTGCTTCACGTCTCCAGTGCGTTCAAGTTGTAGTCAGAAGTAGGAATTTTGAGTTCTAACTCAAAACTAACGTCCCCCGAAGTCAGAATTTCCTGCTGGGAACTCGGTGAAACCTCGCCACCCCGAGTTGACAGTCGAAGATGGATGCCCCCAGTGTGAACAGTTATTTAGCTCCTGTAATAATCCATTTATTTGCACTTCTGACTGGGGTGTGTCGCTCTAGATCAGCTGTATACATAGTATTGTTAGATTTATATTTACAAAAATGCTGCCATAGTGATAATCACATTCTTCATACAACAACGCAGGGCGTGCTAACAACAGCTAACAATAGCCTGGTAGTTAGGCATGTTTTTTTCTGACTTCAACTGGAACGCTGATAAGTCGGAGATGATGTCACTCCCAGTTCCGAGGTTACACGAATGCAGCATTACGCAGGCGATAAATTCTCCTCATAGCACCTTTAAATTTCTTAAACTAAACTGACTTGCTGTTGCTTCTCTATTAAATGATTAATTAGGTACAATGCAGTGTGCTTCTGTAAAGCTGTAAATCAAATAGTGTAATAAATACTGTATATTATTCCTGATCTCTCTTCTATACCTGTCATATTTACAGTAACAATGTGCATGACTTTTTTTTTGTGAATTCATGAAGATTTTATACTTTCATGGTGAAATAACAAACAGGTTTACTCATTACAATCCATCAAATCTTCACACACCACAAAATGTACTCGACATACTTGGTATCTGACTAAATTTTATGTGCAGGACTCACTCTTTTTACTGAAGGAATCACTCAGAGCTGTTTTTCTTGGGTTAATATGGCTATCATTTCTCCTCTTCTCACTGTATTTTAGAATTTGCTTCATTATCTGTCCTTCAGTGAGACAGACTGTCACAACTAGAAACTAAACAGATGTGAAATAAAAAACTGTAAAATAAATTTCTTTTCTCTTTCAAGGTATCAACAGAACTACAATCAAAAATATCCCAGAGCTGGAGTTTATAGGATTTTAAAGACACAGAAGAACACAGTTACATCACGACCTTCAGAAAGCCGTTATTCTGATGAGGACTCAAAATGGACCGAGCCCTCAATGATCCAGAAACCTGCTGCCAGTTCTTTCATTTACACTTTTGCTCTTTCTCTGTATAATACAGTAAATAAGGCGGAGATTAGGGGCAGTTTTATTTTGTAAGTTAGCAAACACTGAAGTATTTACACATGAGAATATTATTCAATCATGTCTGATATCCTGCATATTTACTCTGAGTAAAAACATTTCTACATGCTTCTATAAGTTGATATTCAGTGTCTTAGCACTTTTTCTCTTGCCTTTCTATGAGGGGCCGTACAGGACTTAATTCATTCTCGTCCTCTTACACACATACATTCTCCTCTTACATACATATATTCTCCTCTTACATACATATATTCTCCTCTTACACACATACATTCTCTTCTCACACACATACATTCTCCTCTCACATACATATATTCTTCTCTCACATACATATATTCTTCTCTTACATACATATATTCTCCTCTCACATACATATATTCTCCTCTTACATACATATATTCTCCTCTTACACACATACATTCTCTTCTCACACACATACATTCTCCTCTCACACACATACATTCTCCTCTCACACACATACATTCTCCTCTCACATACATATATTCTTCTCTCACATACATATATTCTCCTCTCACACACATATATTCTCCTCTTACATACATATATTCTCCTCTTACACACATACATTCTCTTCTCACACACATACATTCTCCTCTCACACACATATATTCTTCTCTCACATACATATATTCTCCTCTTACACACATACATTCTCTTCTCACACACATACATTCTCCTCTCACATACATATATTCTCCTCTTACATACATATATTCTCCTCTTACATACATATATTCTCCTCTCACACATACATTCTCCTCTCACATACATATATTCTCCTCTTACATACATATATTCTCCTCTTACATACATATATTCTCCTCTTACACACATACATTCTCCTCTCACATACATATATTCTCCTCTTACATACATATATTCTCCTCTTACATACATATATTCTCTTCTCACACACATACATTCTCCTCTCACATACATATATTCTCCTCTTACATACATATATTCTCCTCTTACATACATATATTCTCCTCTTACACACATACATTCTCTTCTCACACACATACATTCTCCTCTCACATACATATATTCTTCTCTCACATACATATATTCTCCTCTCACACACATATATTCTCCTCTTACATACATATATTCTCCTCTTACACACATACATTCTCTTCTCACACACATACATTCTCCTCTCACATACATATATTCTCCTCTTACATACATATATTCTCCTCTTACATACATATATTCTCCTCTCACACACATACATTCTCCTCTCACATACATATATTCTCCTCTTACATACATATATTCTCCTCTTACACACATACATTCTCTTCTCACACACATACATGCTCCTCTCACATACATATATTCTCCTCTTACACACATACATTCTCTTCTCACACACACATACATTCTCCTCACATACATATATTCTCCTCTTACATACATATATTCTCCTCTTACATACATATTCTCTTCTCACACACATACATTCTCCTCTCATACATATATTCTCCTCTTACATACATATATTCTCCTCTTACATACATATATTCTCCTCTCACACACATACATTCTCCTCTCACATACATATATTCTCCTCTTACATACATATATTCTCCTCTTACACACATACATTCTCTTCTCACACACATACATGCTCCTCTCACATACATATATTCTCCTCTTACACACATACATTCTCTTCTCACACACATACATTCTCCTCTCACATACATATATTCTCCTCTTACATACATATATTCTCCTCTTACATACATATATTCTCTTCTCACACACATACATTCTCCTCTCACATACATATATTCTCCTCTTACATACATATATTCTCCTCTTACATACATATATTCTCCTCTTACACACATACATTCTCCTCTCACATACATATATTCTCCTCTTACATACATATATTCTCCTCTTACACACATACATTCTCTTCTCACACACATACATTCTCCTCTCACATACATATATTCTCCTCTTACATACATATATTCTCCTCTCACATACATATATTCTCCTCTTACATACATATATTCTCCTCTTACACACATACATTCTCCTCTCACATACATATATTCTCCTCTTACATACATATATTCTCCTCTTACATACATATATTCTCCTCTTACACACATACATTCTCCTCTTACACACATATATTCTCCTCTTACATACATATATTCTCCTCTTACACACATACATTCTCTTCTCACACACATACATTCTCCTCTCACACACATATATTCTCCTCTCACATACATATATTCTCCTCTCACACACATACATTCTCTTCTCACACACATACATTCTCCTCTCACACACATACATTCTCCTCTCACACACATACATTCTCCTCTCACACACATATATTCTCCTCTTACATACATACATTCTCTTCTCACACACATACATTCTCCTCTCACACACATACATTCTTCTCTCACACACATACATTCTTCTCTCGCACACATATATTCTCCTCTCACACACATACATTCTTCTCTTACATGCATATATTCTCCTCTCACACACATACATTCTCCTCTCACACACATATATTCTCCTCTCACACACATATATTCTCCTCTCACATACATATATTCTCCTCTCACACACATATATTCTCCTCTCACACACATATATTCTCCTCTCACATACATATATTCTCCTCTTACATACATATATTCTCCTCTTACATACATATATTCTCTTCTCACACACATACATTCTCCTCTCACACACATATATTCTCCTCTCACATACATATATTCTCCTCTTACATACATATATTCTCTTCTCACACACATACATTCTCTTCTCACACACATATATTCTCCTCTCACATACATATATTCTCCTCTTACATACATATATTCTCCTCTTACATACATATATTCTCCTCTTACATACATATATTCTCCTCTTACACACATACATTCTCTTCTCACACACATACATTCTCCTCTCACACACATATATTCTCCTCTTACACACATATATTTTCCTTGCACACACATGCATTCTACTTTCGCATACATATATTATCACGCATGCACACACATACATTCTCCTCTAACATGCATATATTGTCACACTTGCACATACACACATTCTCCTTTCAAATTCATACATTCTCCTAAACAAACAGACATATATGTATATGTACAAAGAAAATATATGTATGTGAGAGGAGGATGTATGTATGTAAGAGGAGGATGTATGTATGTGAGAGGAGGATGTATGTATGTAGGGGAGAATATAAGTGGAGGATGTATGTATGTAAGAAGAGGATGTATGTATGTAAGAGGAGAATATATGTGTGTGAGAGGAGAATATATGTATGTAAGAGGAGAATATATGTGTGTGAGAGGAGAATATATGTATGTAAGAGGAGAATATATGTATGTAAGAGGAGAATATATGTATGTGAGAGGAGAATATACAGTAGGTATAGTTACGGTGTCTTGGCAGGGGGGGTGTTTAAAGTGACCCACTATCTTGCAACATTTTACCACATATCAGGAAACCTATTATCTATGAGGCAATGTACAGTGTACATTGATGGTTCTTTGCAAGATGAGCAACACATAATGTACTCAAATGGAGGTGTCTTGCTGCATTTTTCATGGTTCTTGCACTGTCTGCTACAACTGTGGTGACCTTCTGCTAAATTTCCCAGGCCACAGAGACAAACTGCTCAGAGCAGTTTATCAGGGTTTGTGTCTGCTACAACGTCAGTACAATAGACTGAAAATGCCATTCCCCGTCTGTGACATCAGCAATGTGTGCAGCAACACCACTGTTATTACAGTTGCTTACAAGGGTCCAATGATCCCCAGTCCAGACAATGAAGTTGACCTTCTGCAGTAAATCAAGTTTTACTTGTTTTTTGGAATCATAAAACTGCATTATGTTGAATATCGTCATTCTGCACAGCAGCTGAGAAGTTGGGTCTGATATTGCTATCTGTAGCACATTCTCTAACACCTCGTTGTAGCCCAAGCTTCATAAGCTATGGTAGAGTTCAAATAAATAGATTTAAACAAATTAATATAATAATAAATAAAATAAAAAAAATGTATATGGGGGAAGCAAAGTTCGTTTTCAGTGTGTTAAAAGATAGACAATTATAGAATTAACAGTTTGTCTCCGAGCTGAACTGGCGTAATGACAGCGTGTTGTGCTATGACGTCACGGTCAACCTCGTAGTGGAGAGCTTAGAGAGAGATGAGAGACTGCATCGACTGGCTCTGTGTAAGGAGAGGGTCCTGCAGAAAATTGTCTATAAATTCATGAAAACTGAGCAAAACGGTTGGAATCCTTCGCCAGCTGAATCTGCAGAGTCTCTGCTGGATGTTGACTGCTCGGCGGTGAGTTTATTATATGTTTTGATGTAACTAAGCTAATGGGTGAGCTAATGGATAACATAGCCGGATAATACTGGAAAAAATGCTAAACTATTGTGTTAGCATGTCTTGAGTGTGTGTGTCGGCTGTGTCGACGTGTTGAGGGGGTGTGCACATTTCGTACTGTGTGCATACTATAGTATCATAAAGTGTGCATCTGCCGTGTTGTGTGTGTGTGTGTGTGTGTGCGTGTGGCTGCAAACGTTGCATACTGTGTGCGTGTTGTGGGTGTGAATGGGTGTGTGAGGGAGGAATAAGGGGAGAAAATTTACTTTGTTACGTCATTTAGGCAATTAATTGATGATAACAGTCTGATTTGTCAATCTTTGAGATTATTTATTTGCGATTACACTGGCAAAGTGGAACTTGTGAAGAAAGGAAAAACTGTTTTATTTGGATTTATATAGGTCGTCTACTGTCTACCGTCTTCTCCCGCTTATCCATGGTCAGGTCGTGGGGCAACAGCTTAAGCAGGGAAGCCCAGACTTCCCTCTCCCTAGCCACCTCGTTCAGCTCTTCCCTGGGGATCCCGAGGCGTTCCCAGGCCAACTGAGAGACATAATCTCTCCAGCGCGTCCTGGGTCTTCCACGGGGCCGCCTACCATTAGGACGTGCCCGGAACACCTCACCAGGGAGGCGTCCAGGAGGCATCCTGACCAGATGCCCGAGCCACCTCATCTGGCTCCTCTGGAAGGAGCAGCGGCTCTACTCCCAAATGGCCAAACTTTTCACCCTATCTCTAAGGGAGAGCACAGCCACCCTGTGAAGGAAGCCCATTTCGGCTGCTTGTACTTGAGATCTTGCTTTCTCGGTCAGGACCCACTGCTCATGACCATAAATGAGGACAAGGGTGAAGATCGACCGGTAAATTGAGAGCTTCGCCTTTCGGCTCTGTTCTCTTTTTACCAAGACAGACTGGTGCAGAGACTGGTACATCATCTGCAAAAAGCAGTGACCTGATCCTGAGGAACCCCTCAACACCCTGGCTGCCTAGAAATTCTGTTCATAAAGGTAATGAACAGAATCGGTGACAATGGGCAGCCCTGGCAGAGTCCAGGAACGACTCAAATGTACTGCCGGCAATGCAAACTAGACTCTGACACCGGTCATACAGCAAAGCGGATTTGCCCATATCAGGGGAGCTACCCCATACTCCCGGAGCATCCCCCACAGAATCCCACAAGGAACATGGTTGAATGCCTTCTCCAAGTCCACAAAGCACATGTGGACTGGTTGGGCAAACTCCCATGCACCTTCGAGCACCCTATGGAAGGTATAGAACTGGTTCACAGTTCCACGACCAGGACGAAAACCACATTGCTCCTCCTGGATCCGAGGCTCAACAATCCGACCGACCCTCCTCTCCAGCACCCCTGAATAGACCTTATCGGGGAGGCCGAGGAGTGTGATCCCCCTATAGTTGGAGCACACCCTCCGGTCCCCCTTCTTGAAAAAGAGGAACCACCACCCTAGTCTGCCAATCCAGTGGCACTGTCCCTGATGTCCGCGCAATGTTGGAAAGATGTGTCAACCATGACAGCCCTTCAACATCCAGGGCCTTGAGGAACTCTGGGCTGATCTCATCCACCCCTGGAGCCCTGCCACCGAGGAGCTTCTTGACCACCTTGGCAACCTCAACTCTAGAGATAGAAGAGCCCACCACAGAGTCCCCCAGGTCTGCTTCCACACTGGAAGACGTGCTGGTGGGATTGAGGAGGTCTTCGAAGTATTCTTTCCACCGATCCACGACATCCCAAGTCAAGGTCAGCAGTGCACCATCCCCACCATAACCAGTGCTGACGGCACACTGCTTCCCCCTCCTGAGATGCCGGATGGTGGTCCAGAATCTCTTCGAAGCCGTGAGGAAGTTGTTCTCCATGGCCTCTCTGAACTCCTCCCATGCCTGGGTTTTTGCTTTAGCAACCACTGAAGCTGCATTCTGCTTGGCCAGTCGGTACCCGTCGGCGTTTGGTGCATCAGCACAAACAACAGTCAGGTTCTTTCCCCCCACCCGAAGGCGGAGAGAGGCTACCCTCCCATCCACCGGGGTAAACCCCAACGTACAGGCCTTGAGCCTAGGGGAGACAAGAACTGCCATTCCCACCCTCTCACCATCCGCAACTTCAGAGAAGAAGAGAGTCCAACCCCTCTCTAGAGGACTGGCTCCAGAGCCCAAGCTATGCATTGAGGTGAGTCCAACTTTATCGAGTCAGAACCGCTCAACCTCGCGCTCAAGCTCCAGCACAAGCTCCAGCACAAGCTCCAGCTCCTTCCCCGATAGAGAGGTGACATTCCACATCCCTATAGCTAGACGTTGCAGCTGAGGATCAGACCGCCAGGATCCCTGCCTTCGGCCGCCGCCCAGCTCACACTGCACCCGACCACTACGGCCTCTCTAACAGGTGGGGGGTCCATGTGAGGAGGGTCCCACGTCTCTCCTTTGGGCTGGGCCCCCTGGGCTTAGGCCCCACCCCCAGGCCTTGCTCCGGGGATGGGGCCCACTTCCGGGCAAGGTAAACCTGGAACCATTTCTGTTCCTCATCATATTTTATTTATAAAGGTCATATTTATTTTATTTATTTTCATTAAGAATTTATGGCCTGTGATGATTCAATTTTAATGAACCAAGTGAATGTGACCTGTTCCATAGGTCAGTTTTTTTTGAGAGATTGGATATGGTGCCAGTTGATGTCGAGAGAGGTATTAGTGAATCCATTTCTGGCAGATTTTGTATTTGTTGCAGTATGCATTTAATTCAGGTGGCACGAAAGGCTTTAAGAGTTTTGGTGGTATGCAAATTGTTTGATGAACAACTTGCAGAAAACCAGGGTCTTGTCAAGACTTACAGCAGGCAGTTTTTTTAAATTGAAAGTTGCAATCAATTACTCCAAACCCCATACTCTCAGCCTCCATGTTAGCTGCTGTGTTAGCCTCCTGGCTTACCCTGTGCATCGGTATATATGGTGGACCAGGAGCTTGTGCACTGTCAAACATTTTGGGTTGTCTGGAGAACACGCTACAATTAAATGTGTCGATACTTTTTACACGTTATTTTGTTTGTAATTAATTTATCATAATTAGCATGTTAAAATAGAGCTTCAAAATTACAAAAGTTTTATGACCACAGCTCAAAAAACCTGAAGACCCCCGAAAATAGATATACAATTTGAAAATTTAAAAAAAGAACTCATTAATAAGTAGCTGAACCTTTTTGTTAATTACCTAAAAAAATTGTTTTGGCATTTTAATGCCAGTGTTTCCAGGGGGCTAGTGGGAGAGTTGCTCCAAGTGGTGAAGGTGGCTTCATGGAGGGCATCCACTGTCTGGAACTGACACATCTTTCAGCTGATCTCAACATTTTGTACAGGAGTGGGTACTGGTTTGTCAGAGTGGTTAGCAACCAGGCATGATTCATATACAAACTTCTGCTGGTCTGAGTTCAAATCCAGCCTGCGGCCAGTTTGCAGAGTGTCTTTCCCTACTGTCTCTCAACTCCTTTCACAAGTCACGAGTCCATCCCCGGTCACTGTCTCTCTTATCAGTTAAGGCACAAAAACATATCTGTATATAGAGTGAGTATATGGAGCGAGTGACATCTTCCAGTCTGGGTCCCTGGGCAAGACCCTTAGTGCTACCACCTACCTCACTACAGGAGTGCATTACCACTAGGGATGTATATCATTACTATTTTATCAATACTGGTAAGGTACTGATACTCTCTTATAGGTATCGATAATTATCAATACTCTTATCAATACCACAATACATAATTTTGTGTAAAAAATAAAGACTTTATAAGATATTAAAAGATTCAGCCTTTTTTTTATTACCACAAGGTAACAATAAAGCTTCAACAGAACAGAAGTAATACATTACAAATGCTTCTCAGAGGCAAAAAGAAAGCTAAGGAGATGGCAAAACCCCTTCATGCCACCCAACAGACTGCATGAACAGGCAGACCCATATGTGCTGCTAAAACTGATGCTGTAATGATGACTACCAGGGCTCTCACTTTATATTAGATAGTCGTATAACCGTTCGAATATGGGAATAAATTTCCGTAACCGAATCGTAAATAAATATTTGAATGTAAAATATTGAGTGTAGCATCAAATCAGGGTGCCTGGAGCAGTGGACCGCTTCATCCAACAGAGGGCGCTGTAAGCGCAGCTTGACCGTCAGTAACATACGCTGCTCTCTTGACCTCAGTAAACAAGAGTTTCGCGCATTAATATCTCGGATTCATCTGAAGATAGCTGTGCCATCAGCTTTTCATCCAAGTTATACGGCCGAGTGCAGCAGCGCTTCATCAAGAGTTTAACCCCTGTGTGACTGTGTTGTTTTTTGCAGGGTTTTTACCGAAGGGGCGGATAATAGAGTCTCTGTCTCTGCTGCAGTCTTTAGTGTTAGCCGGGCTGCTAACTCTACTCGTGTTGCTATAGCAATCAAACAGCCCGCACTCCTTTAGCTTTATACTATGCGCGCGCTCCAAGATCAAGGTGATGTTGCTAGTATTTCCCCCCTTGGACGCAACTTCTCTCTGACAAAGACAGTTTTCAGTAGCTTTGCTAAAGTGAGCCCAAACCTTCGAGCGCTTAGCCCTCATCGACATGCTTGAGCCGGATGGTGGTAGTGTCATAACTACGTGACAGTTGAAGAGGCGTTTAAGTACCGATAACTGTACCGTTTTTCCAGATTCTTAACGGTGTTCGGGTACTGACCCAATTGTGAACCGGTACATGAAAGTACCGGTCCACGGTATACATCCCTAATTACCACAGACAGTCAAACTGGCTCAGATTTTGCCCGGGTTAACAGGGTCTGCTTGAATGCTGAGGAACCAGGGCACTGTTACAACAAATGTGCTACTGGAACAAGACATAGAAGGCAATGGACGAGAGATAAGAACAAGGCTCTGTTGGAATGCTGCTACTCCAGAAACCCTAACCAGTGGGGTTACATGAGCAGGCTGTGTGATATATGGTTACTTTGATACCCACAGTCAATGCTAACACCGTAACACTGAGTAGGTCAGTGTTCCAACATCCACAAACGGCAGCTGCTATCACATCTGGAGATCGAGGAGATACAACACATTAATGCTACGGCAAGGGGGAACCAGGACGATAGATCAGATGGGGGAGTAAACATTGACTCCCCATTTGAGATTGGGTACCAAGCCCCAGAATTGAGCAAAGAGCTACATGAGAGATAAGATAATGGCTAGTGAGTGCCTGTCAACACCGACTAGCGAGGATTTGTGAAGTACCTCCAGAGATCCCAGCCAATTTGAATGCAGTAATAGAAACAATTCATACTGCAAACATCACTGAGACCAATGAGCTGACATACAGATCTTTGAGATGCTTGGACACCACATGGGTACTTGGCCATTGCTATCCACATGGTTAATTTGTAGAACAAAAGGCAATCCAACCAAGAAGGTTGGAGGCTAAAATCAAGGTGACACGAAGAGAGGTCCACCAGTTGTCAGAACTCCAGAATGGTGCAACCAGAAAAAAGGTACCCAAGAGGTAGACAGATGCCCATACCTGAGGCCTTGGAAATGGCTTAAACAAGACTTTAAACCTTGGCCAGCCAACTGAAGAGGTACACAAGAGAGATAGAAGCCAGGCAAATAAACTGGCAGTTCTCCACTGAACCAACCAAAGCGTACTCTCTGTGGCAGGGTGATAACCCACCAAGGCTGGAGACTAAACAATACTGGAAAGGCATATGGGAGAAAAAAGCATCACTTAATAATGATGCACAATGACTAATCAATCCAAGACCAACCACACCAATAGCCCTGAACAAGATGCCGTGACCATCACGGTATTATGAAAAACTGGGCAGCACCAGGCCTAAATATGATTTATACTTACTGGCTAAAGAGGCTGACCTCACTCTATGAGTGCCTAGCAGTACAAATGAACCAACTGCTGAGAGATGGGACCCACCCAGACTGGCTGGCCAAGGGCCGCACAGTCCTGATTCAGAAAGCCCCCAAGAAGGGAGCAGTCCCATTCAACTATCGGCCAATCACCTGCCTCTCCACAACATGGAAACTCCTGTATATATGTATATATAGCCCTTGGTAGTTCTCTAGTTTCTCATGTTATTTTTGTTGCTGTTGCTATTGCTTGGGATGGTTACATCTATCACAACGGCATCCTCTGCTGCTTATCTATGATCACAATGTAAGGTTGGTTGGCCTTTACCATTTTGTCGGTCTGTATCTGGAAGTCCCACAGGATCAATTAACAATGTCAACATTACAATTACAAGTATTTACGGCCCAAACACAGATGACCCAGAATTCTACCACATCTTCTTTAAATCACTACAAGACCTCTCAATATCAACAATAATCATAGGCAGAGACCTCAATACAGTCATCAACCCAACAACAGACAGCTCCACAAATACACATGACACTAAAACATGGCATGAAACGCAAACAATTAAACAATACATGACAGATATTGGTCTTGGCGATAGTTGGAGGCTACAAAACCCGTCATCTAGAGAGTACACATACTTTTCCTTAGTCCATAAATCGTTTTTCTGAATCGACTACTTCCTAACAAGCAACATAAACATGGCAAACATCTCCAATTCCACCATCCACCCAATCGTCATATCTGATCAGGCCCCAATCAGCTTCACACTGCATAATAAAACTGAAACAAAAGCAAGCCCAAGATGGCGATTAAAACACACCACTTCTTCAAGACAACGAATTTGACTCATATTTTAAGAAGCAATGGAAGCTATTCATGGAAACAAATGCCACAACACACACCTCACCAACTCTCATCTGGGAAACAGCCAAAACAGTGCTAAGAGGACACATAATCTCATACTCAACACATAAAATAAAGAAAGAACTAAAACAAGAAAAATTAGAAGAAAAAAAATTAACAACTACACAACTCATACTCAACCAACCCCACAGAACGCACACAGAAATTAGAAACACGAAAAATAAAATCGACAAAATCATTCATAAAAAGAGACAATTCATGCTAAACAGACTCCGATACAAATATTTTAAACAGGATGAAAAAACTGGAAAATACCTTGCCAACCAACTCAAAAAAAGAACTCAAAGAAAAATCTCTGATCACAGCAATGAAAGACTCCATAGGAAACATCACCAAAAAACCCTCAGTCTATGAACAACACATTCAGACAGTATTACTATGAGCTATACAGCAACAATAAATAAAAGGACCCATTAAAAATTGAACATTTTCTAAATAATATCACACTACCATCACGAACAAAAGAACAGGCGGACATCTTGGATGGTCCACTTAATCCCACAGAAAATGAAAAAAGCATTACAGACCATGACAAACAATAAAGCCCCTGGACTTGATGGATTCTATAAACACTTTAGGAAAACCATTCCACCACTTTTTGTTTGAATGGCTAGCAATAATAAAAACAATCAGTCAATTCCATACCACATGAATACAGCACTAATTTCAGTACTACTCACAACAAACAAAGACCCAACCCACTGCTCAAGTTACAGGCCAATTTCACTCATTAACACTGATATCAAAATCATCAGCAAAGCACTAATGACTCACATCGAATCAGTCATCCCATCTCTCATTCACCCAGACGAAACGTTATTCATTAAAGGCAGACACTCATCAAACAACACCCGCCGTTTATTCAACCTTTTCCACTCTGCTAACCAATGTAAAAATAAAACACCCATCCTCTCTGTAGACGCAGAGAAAGCATTTGATAAAGTAAACTGGACATTCCTTATTGAAACACTGGACAAAATTTGGCTTTGGACAGTCATTCATTCAATGGATTAAAATGCTCTACCACCAACCAAAAGCAGCAGTTATTACAAACAACCTCATCTCCCCATACTTCACACTCCACAGAGGCACTAGACTAGGATGCCCCTTGTCACCATCACTATTCGCACTTTTCACTGAACTCCTAGCTGAAGCAATCAGTCAAAACAACAATATAACTGGTTTTCTCACAAACAACATAACACACAAAATCTGGTTATATGCAGATGACATGCTCCTGTTCATACAAAATCCCAATAATTCAATCAAAGCACTGGTTAAAATCATCAATCCATACTCCTACATCTCAGATTACACAATAAACTGGAATAAATCCACCACCGCAATAAATATGGATCCATCTCATACCACATCACACATCTCCCAATTACCTCCCACTTCTGGCAATACACATACTAAGGTATATAATTTGCCACCAAGCTGTCAGAGCTATTTCACATGAATTGCACACATTTTGTAAAGACAATACAGGATGACATAAACCAATGGACAACACTACCAATTTCAACACGTATTGCCACAACAAAAATGATGATTCTACCAAAACTCAACTATTTATTCTCAATGATCCCTATTCAGCCCACAACAAAATGGTTTAACGCTCTGAACACAACAATTACATCATTCTATTGGAGAAACAGAAAACCCAGGATAAAGCTCACCACATTATAACTGTCAAAAACACAAGGAGGCCAAGAAGCGCCAAATTTCCATCATTATAACTTGGCCAATCAGTTACAATACCTCACCAACTGGATCCACTCAAGCCACCATTACCACCCCTGGCTAGATATAGAACAGACAGACTGCCAAGACATATCAATCCGAGATCTTCCATTCATCAGTACCAAAATCAAACACCACCCCTGTTACAAAAACCATGCAATAGCAACGACTCTGACAGCTTGGTGGAAAATGAACAAAATAGGAAACACAACATTCTCACCCACAACTCTCAAACACCCATTTGGAACAATCCCATCTTCACTGCCAACAAATCACCCCTAACAGGAACTAAATGGAAAAAAAAGGGTATGACACATCCCCACCACATCTTCAACAACAACACCCTCCTAACATCCCAACAGCTCACTGAAATATATAATACTGACAAGAAACACTTCCTCCAATATTTTCAACTCAAAGACTCAATCAAAACTAAAGTTAATATCACAAACACCCAGGAAAATCCACCACTGTTGGATAACGTCAATAAAATAACACAGTCAAAGAAAAAAAAACACTCTCCAAACTATATAAACTGATATCCTCCAACAACGACCCACATCACATACCAATAAACAAATGGGAAAGAGCCCTCAGCATCCACACTAACAGTCAATTTTGAAACTGTCTGCTCAAACATATTCTCTATGTCCACTAACACTAAGGTTCAGCTAATACAGTCCAAAATCATCCATAGAGCACACCTCACACAGAAAAAGATGTACACCATGGAACTCATCGACTCTGACACTTGCACTCACTGCACACTTAACACCACTGATGACCACCTCCATGCACTCTGGCTCTGTGCACCCATACAAAACTTCTCAATACAAACTCAAAAAACAAATCACAATACCCCTGCTCATAGTCCTAACTATTGCCAAGAAAACAATGCTGCTTAACTGGAAAAACAGAAAAAAACACAACAACAAAACCATGGTTAGACCTCTTTAGACAGCATACATCAATGGAACAACAAGAAGCAACTCACAAGAATCAGTTGGAACTCAGTAATATATTCTCCACAACTCTCACTGTCATTTCAGGATCTCGGTGCCGGTGAGTTAATGCCACAGCTTGAGCTGAGGAAGGTTTTTCTTTTCTCTGGTTGGTTTGTTTTTTTGTAAGGAGGAGAATTCGTTTTGCTTTTTTTTTGTTTGTTTGTTTTGTTTATTGTCAGGGTTATTTTTTTTCTTTTTCATCTTTTTATGACATGTATAGAATTTTGTAAAATTACACCATAAGTTGCTATGCGCATATCTCTTGTTTTCTGTCTCACTACAATAATATAGTTCCCATGTACTCCACATGCAGCAGTTAAAGTAGTAGAAAACGGGACGGTAAGTATACTCTGGTGATGGTAGTTGGGGGCATCATTTCATCTAGGTACCCAGACTCACCCCACTGTCCTGTGGGGCCCACTGTCTGGTGGCCTCCTCTTGGGATACCAAGGCATCCTGTTGGCTTTCCTCCTGCGCCCCGGAGCTGCTGGGTCTGCGTGTGGGCCTGTTGCTCGCTGGGGATCTTGGCGTGGGGGCTGCCTATGAGTTGCTGCTCTGTCCGAGTGATCTGTGGGCCCCCCTTGGTCATTCAGGCGCGGTCCCCGGCACTTCTCTTGGCCCTGGCTCTTCCGGGGGGTCGGGCTTAACCACGACCTCACCTGCGTATTCCCACATACCTCTCCGCCTGGCCCTGCTGCGGCTGGACCGCCTTCCCCTGGGGGGCCTGGTCCTGGGTGAATGGGGCTCCCAGGGGGCAGGGGGCCCCTGTCTCCTGCGGGTGGTGGAGGGATGGCTGGGTGCGGGGGTTGGGATGGCGTAGGCCTGGATGGGCGGATGGTTGGTAGGAGCGTGTTGTGCCAGTGGACCCCCTGGTGTTGCCCTTGGTGCTGTTGTGGGAGCGTGCCGGTGCCCCTTTGGGCCGCTGGGGCTGTTCCTGGGTCCTGTGGCTTCAGGGGTTCTGGGTGGTGGGTCCCAAGTGCTCTGGTGCTCTAGGGATGCCCTTTGCCGTGGTCTCCCTGGGTATAGGCAACTACTTGGGTATTCGGTGATCACTCCACTTGCATGCATGTTCAAATACTCAAGCTCCTGTCGAGACTTACTCTAAAGAAATGATTTGTTTGGCAGAACATGCTGAGCTGGGCATTTTCTCACCTCCTTTGAGACATGCTCCCTCCTTTTCATGTCCCTGTGAGCCCAACCCTGACTATCAAGACCCCACATCTCTGGTGTTCCTGGCTCCTTACACCCTCTACCTTCTGTACAGACCTAGATATGCACAGCACCTGGACTGCAATCTTAAATGAATATTTAGGATATTTATGATTGTCCTCTTCGCCCTTTGTCTTGTCTTGTCATTTCTGTCACTGTTTCCCTTTCTTTCACACTGTGGTGTAACACAGCCCTCTCCCTCAGCTCACATCAGGGGTTAAATGCAGTTTGATTTGATGGTGTAGCCTAAAGGGAGGGCTGGTGATGGTCACTGATAGCAGTGAATCTCTTTTTTTCTCATAGCTATCACTGCTAGAATAAAAAAAGCGAGGCATGGGTCTTTTAAATGCTGTCACCAGACACGGTGCTTAGCTAAAATTATGATGCAGACAAAGGAAAAAGTAGGAAAAGAAAAAAAAAAAAGTAAGCATTGAGAGAAAGCAGAGAAGACTTTTCCATATAATCAAACAAACTATTATTATTTGATTGAACTACTAGCAGGTCAAAATATTTACAAACAAGCAAAAAAAAAAGGCCAGAGTGGCCCAAAGGTGAGTGTGTGTGTATCAATGTGTGTGTGCATGTCTCAAAACTCAGTACAAAAGAACTACATATATGTTGTGCTTTATGATCAGTGGACAACTATTCACTGTTTTACTTAATAATACTAGCTATCAGAAATAATTACTTAAATTAATTAATGGGATTTAATTTACATTAAACCTCGAGGAACCACCTACAAAGGGGAAATGATAGTCAATTTATTTAGTTTGTCTCATTAAGGTTACTGACTATTAATTTGGAACAATGATTTATAATTAACTTAATAAAAATAACCAAAGTTACCTAATGAATTGTCAGTCAAAATTGAAGGATTTGGGAGTTCTGCAGAGAAGAGGTTGGCAAGATTCACTCTTACACAACATTAACAGACCAGCAAGTGACTTTGTGTTCAAAATCATTTATTGACAAACAAACATGAAACCATTAAAACCTAAGCTACCAAAATCCTACGTCTAAGTGTGTGTGAGTGTGTGTATATGTGTGTAACAGACAAAGGCAAGATGGCTGCCTCTAAGGGTTGTGTATAAAGTTTAATCTGCCCAAACAACATTATTTTCGCTATCTGCAAGTTCGGACATTTGCTGCAAAGAACTATGCATCACATTCTGGGTTAAATCAGATGGATCATGTTGAAAAAATCCTAAAGCTAAATCCTTTTTAAAAAGCAGTCAGTTCATCCATTTATAAACTCATACAAAATATATGCCCTGATTCATGGGCAAACACCACAATTAAGTGGGAGGGAGACTTACAAACCCATATTCCAGATCAGATTTGGAAAAAGTCTATAGTATTAATCAACTCTTCCTCTTTTTGTATTAAAATGAATTTAATTCAGTTTAAGGTTTTTCATAGACTCCATCTGTCTAATGATAAACTGGCAAAGATGTACACCACAGTCCACCCTGTCTGTCCTAGATGTCAGCTGTCTGTGTCCTTAGGACATATGTTCTGGTCTTGCAACCATCTGAAAAAATTCTGGTCATTTGTATTTAAAAGTATGTCATCAATTTGTGGTATAGAGCTTCACTGTAACCCTATAACAGCCATTTTTGGAGTAGCCATGTCTGAGGAAGGCCTATCATGTTCACATAAAAGGGCAGTTGCATTTGCCACTAGGCGATGCATTCTTAACAATTGGAAAGCTAAACATCCCCCTTCTGTTAGTCAATGGTTACAAGAAATGGTTTACTTCATAAATATGGAAAAAGTTAGATATAGCATGCAGGGGGCATCTGACAAATTTGATGACATCTGGGCTTCTTTTGTGCAATATATGGTGGACCTTCCAAACAGCTCTTTACCTTGATGATTGCAATGACAACGAAAATATATATATATATTGAAATGACTGTACTCGGTGGGTTTGGTGGATGTGCACCTGGTGTTAGTCAGACAGCTTATGGGGTGCATTGACATCCTGTCTTCTAGATTGCAACAAAGTTAAGCCAGGTGCATGCCCTCAATATCCAATTTACCTATGTATTTATTTCGGCTGGTGTGCATGGGTATGTGTTTGAGTGTGGATGAGTATGTTTGTTGATATTTTTATTGTAATTTGTGTGGGAAGTTAGGTGTATTAATTCTGGTGTGGGAACCCAAAAGGGAATGGGGGGTGGGGGGATGTTGGGTGGGGGTTGTTTGGGTGTGGGGGTGTGGGGGAGGGGTTACTGTTCTTGATGACTGTCCAACCCTGTGCTTTGAATGTTATATATGAAAATTTATAATAAAGAGATTGACTATCAAGATGGCTGCCTCTAAAGGGTGTCTTAACACCACATGGCTCAAAGGTATCTATGACCAGGAGTGGTGGAGGTTAGAAATGGTCACTTTGTGTTAGGTTGATGCCTCTACCTGGAATAGTAATGTTAAACTATGCAGAAGTTAGCTATAGCTTAAAGCTCTAAGAACATATCCATAAAGCAATGCCGTGATTGTAAAACGGAATAGCCCTGTGCTTAACCTTGCTATGCTAAAGTCTGTAAGGCCCAGTTATATTACCAAGTCCATGGGAGGAAAAGGTGTCCTTTAGGTTCTGCTCTGCAAAGTCCAGTGCTGCAGGTTTAATGGTTTCTCAGTGGGTTCCAGGCCGGTCTGTTCATCCAGCTCTTGGCTCTGAAGTCCACTGGTTGCTCCTTTGTCCCTTGAGTCTGATAGCCAGTATTATTAAGTATATATATATATATATATATATATATATATATATATATATATATATATATATATATATATATATATATATATATATATATATATATATATATATATATATATATATATATATCTGAAACCTTATATGGGATATTCCCTAACACAGTTAGTTAATAGAAAGACTTTATGGTGTTGACTCTCAGATTTGTGATTTGTTGATGTTGTCCTTATTAAGCCTGATTATTATCCTTACATAACTGTTGTTAAAGTGGATACATTGAAAGTAAAGTAGGTACTTTTTCTTACTGATGTTTTTACTCACTTGTTTGTTCAGGTGTCACAGCAGCCTCAGTAACTGTGGTGTTCAGGGGTTCTTTCACAACTTGCATGAAGTCTTGATCTTTTGGCAACCCAGTAGTTGTGTCCATCGCTTCCTCAAAATCTTCATCCTCAGAGGCATTATTGAACTTCATTTTCTTCACAGGGGGATGTGAAACTGTAAAAAACAATTTTAACAATGATGGTTCTACTAATATGCACTGACAGACTGAACATGGTTCAGGGTGTGTGAAACAAACTTTGCAGAACTTTACCTTCCTCATCTCTTTGTTGACTTTCATCACGTGTTGTAGTTGGATTTTCTGTCTTCCAACCAAATAAATAATTTAACAAACGCCTCATCGTCACTGTTTTTCTTTAACACAGGAAAAAGACAACTCATGTTATGAATATATCAACGCAGAATTTTAAATACATTGTCAGTCTTGCAGAATTTAATTCATTTTTTAAATCAATAATTGAGATTTGTACAAATTGTTTACCTCAAATATGTTTGCTCTCTTTGTCACTCCACACTTGCACTTGACCGTTGAAACTTCTCACTGAAAATAGATATACACAAGATATTTATTCCAGCGTAGCCACAATCTTTAAGTTAAAAATTTTAAAGCAGCCCAAGGTGTCATTTTCCATTAGTTATTTAAGCGCCACCAGTGAGTCCACATGCTTTCTATGGTCAACAGAATCTGTGTCAAAATTTGTTCCAAATTGTGCCTCAAAGAATCAAAACAACGACACAAGTGTGAAGTATAACAATAATCCAATTATTGTAAGTAAAAGTCTAAACCTGTAGCAGGTTTGTTAAAAGACACCAGAGAAAGAGAAGTTCATCACAAGCTTAGCAGCTAGTGATGGAAAGTACGGCTCTTCATCTAGGATCTATTGAAGCCTTATATGTTACCTTTGCGTTGTAAAACTTAATATATTTTTGTGTAGCAAACTTGTTTGTCATCAGTGTTTCACTGAAAATCATTATAATTGCCTATTTTTTTTTGCATCCATTCTGTTATAAAACAGATCTTACTGCCAATATATGTGCACTGCAGCCAGATGCTGCTTCGCTCTCAAGTCATTTAAAGTTCTACTACATGACAACACAACACACTCACATACTCTCCTCACTGCTGTCTGTTGTCTCACTCACTCCTATATCCTCACAGGTGGTTGTCCAGATGGCAGCTATGCTGGCCAATCAAAACAAAGTACAACTGTAAATAGAGCTGGAGCGAAGTCCTATGATACTGCGTTCACACCACAAGCGACTCTACAATCCAAATCACGTTGCCCAGTGAAGTCACATCTCGTGTCCATAAATACATCATTTTGGTAATGTTGCCGTCGGTCGTCGCTTGGTGACGTCATGTCGGCTCGAGTTTCACCGTGATCATATCATATATCATATAATAGGATGTGTAAGTGGATATTATTCCAGCTGTATCCTTTTCACTCAACCACAAAACACTGCAGCTGATGACCTGCAGCAGCATCATCTGTGAGTTTTCTGCAGTCTGTCTAGGCGGAACAAATGTCCTCACTGACTACTGTTTCCACACAGACATAAACTGTTCCTCTGTAGTCCAGATGAAAAACTGTCTGTCGCACCGTCGTACCTTCACACACACACACACACACCGCTGATTGGCTGTTGCTGCACAGCCACACACTACATCCCCTGAAATGATAAACTTTTTTATAACTTTGACACATGTTGTACTCAGCAAACACATCGCGGGACAGTTAGCAGCGCCCCTAAGTGAACAGACTGAACCTAAACACTTCCCCAGGTGATTTGTTCATTTCTCAGTTCAGCTGAGCTGTCAGCAGCACAGCAGTGCCAGCCGGACAGTTGTCGAGCTGGTGCAGGGAGGGACTGCACACAGCGACTGCACCTGAACTACTCTCTCCTCCTGAATCAGTCGGTGAATTAATCGCTCAGTGACCTACTGTCTCCTTCTGTATTATTTCCCTCTGAGAGATATATTTACATGGTGGGTGTTGTTTCCCGTAGTTTTAACAGATTTTGTTTCCGGATAAACAAACTTAAAACATGAGACTCTCCATCTGTAGCAGGTACTAGTCAGGAGTGGTGGAGGGAGAAAGAAGAGTTTTGTGTTTAAATGTACCTCAGAAAAAAATAAAATAAAACTCTGCTATACCGCCATCCCAACAACTCACTTACAGAAGGACACAGCATGTAACAAGTAATCAATCTAACTTTATTTGTAAAGCACTTTTCATTCAATATTTAGTAGCACACAGTGCTTCACACATAAGTGAAGAAATAAATAAATTAAAATCATAAAAAGTAGAAAATTTAATACAAAGAAAAATACAACCCCACCCCTGCCTCACCCGCCACTTCGCAAATCACATACAGCACACGCACTCACTTACACACACACATGAAGAAGAGATTCTAACAGAAAACAGAGGACTGAGGAAACGCCATCTTTCATTTAAAAATGAGGTAAAACTGGAGCTAAGACTAAAATAACTAGAGAATTTGCATTTCCATAAAGGAAATGCGTTGAAATGCCGAGTGTGACAGCTGAAACTGTGAAATGAAATTGCTAAAAGTCATGCAAAGAAAGTTGAAAATGTGAAATGAATAGTTGTAAGCAGTAAATCATGGCTGAAAATGTGTGAAATGTGCAATAAAAATGTTTGCCGAAAATTATAGATACTGGAGCTCAGGTGTGCAGGTCACGTGACCACGCTCTAACTTCAAAGAAATGTGCAAAAGTAGATGCTGCTTCAACAGTCACATCTCAGAAACTGCAGCAGATGGTGAAAAGTGCAGGAAAAACTGTTTACAGTTGTGAAAGAAAGCAGAAAATGGCTGTTTTTTAACATGGTTAAATGTGGTGATATTTGTAGATGTACCTAATAAAGTGGCCAGTCATTGTAATTTATGTGAAATGGGGTTGAGAGTGCAAAGAAAAGCACGAATATGCTATTGCAATGAAGAATCTGTATCAGATGGAGAATAAAAGTACTGCAGATTTTGCCTGGAGTTGAACCCACAAGCTCTCATTCCATAGTCTGCTGTTCTGACCACTTGGCTATGGGACCAAATATGTTGAACAATCAAAAGCACAGTATTTCTCCTAGTTGTATTGTGCGCATACATAGTGTCATACAGCAGGTTCATAGCGCTCGGTACTTCCGGGTAAACGAACGCTCGAAGTGCCAAAACCGTGGTAGATATCAGAAAAGGGATTGCACTGTGAGTATTCCAAGAACATGCTGAAGCTATGGTTGTAATTTCACGTCTGTACTGTCGAAAATGTTGACACAATGGTGAGTTAAAAACGGGCTTCAAAGTGAAGCACTCTGCATCCCGGAGCTGAAAAATTGCATTACTGCAGATGGAAGCTTTTGCGGCATACCGCAAAAGCTGAAGGTCACTGAGGTAATTTGATGTCAGATTAGACTTTGAAGCCAATTTCATGTGTAAGAGGAGAAGATTGTCTCCGTTTTGATGCATAAATCATGTCTGTGGAGGACGGTTTGACGAAGTTATGACAGGATAATTCTGCTGAAGTTTTTGTCTGTCTGAAGGAGGACTTCGGTCTAATGAGTCACGTGATACGCTGTCAGTCCAGAGCAATCCTCAAAAGTCGGTGTTACTTAAAAATTCATATTTGAAAAACCATAGAAGCCAGAAAAAAGCTGAAGATATGTAAAAATAGTTGAGGAGTCAGTACAGCTTTTAAAGCATGAATGAAGTCTGTAGGTTGAATAATGCCCAATCTGTGGAGCTTCAAAGTTGCTGAAGTTTTCAGCAGGACTGCAGAAATGTCCCATTGATTTCAATGTAAAAATACATGCAGAAATTATTTTTTACTGTAAAAAGTATAACTGTTAGACCTGTGAAAAATACAAGTGCACTTCTCCTGAACATGCTGCATATGTCAATTTTTTTGTGTGAAAATCTGTGCAAAGTGGAAGCCTGTGAAAGGTGCCAAAATCTGAAGGAATAAGAAGAAGAAGAAGAAGAAGAAAAAGAAAAAGAAAAAGAAAAAGAAGAATACATTTTAGGAAGAACAATATGTTGAAATTCTGACTCAGCATTTCAACATAATAAGACTAATAAGACTAATAACCGGACTAATAATAAGACTAAAAACCAGACTAAAAAGGTAGGTCATGAGTTTGCTTTTAAAAGTATGAACAGTAGGTGCTGCTCTCAGGTTCTCAGGTAGACTGTTCCACAGATGAGGCCTTAACATTAAAATGATGCTTTACCGTATCTTTCAGTTAAATGGACTTTAGCTTGTATAGTGCTTTTCTAGTCTTTGACTACTCAAAGCTGCTTTACAGCGCAGGTCACACCTACGCATTCACACCCATTCACTCTCACATTCACCCGCTGATGGTTCTGAGTTTCTATGTTAGTTATCCATCAGTATCTCCAAATCATTCATGCCCTTTCATACACCACTTTCGCAGCAGTGGGAGCAACTTAGGGTTAAGTGTCTTGCCCAAGGACACGTCGCCATGTGACACCCAGAGCTGGGCTTGAACCAACCTCCCGATCACTGACCAAGCGCACTATCTAACTGCGCCACTGACGCCCCACGATCTTTAAGCTCTATTGTAAAGTGTAATGAGATAACACTTGTTATGAATTGGCTCTCTACAAATAAAGATTGATTGATTGATTGATTGATTGATTCAAGTGTTTGACAGTAAAAAAGTGGACTGGATTTGGTTAAATAGTGCAGGTGTAACAGAAGAACAAACTCTGGTGTGAGATATCTGGGCTGGTCAATGTTGAAATGTTAAAAGTAGTTTTACTGAAAACTAACTTAAAAAGATAAAATTCATATTTTATCTGAAAAGATACTTATAAAATGCTTGTTTCACTTCCCTGAGTATTAGTAACAGAGCTGCACCAAGCAGAGCTGACAACAAGTTAAACTTAAGTCAGATGTGCTGGAACAACTTCAACAACTTTTAAGGTGTTTGGAACAACTTGAAGCAATCAAGGAGCTCCAGCAACACTTATAGTTCAGGAAACAACTTTAACAGACCAACATGTTTCTGCTTGGGGCCTTCATCAAGTCCATAAGGAGGACATTAAGGGAGGTCTGAAGCAGAGAAAAAAAAAACTCAAAAGACTAAAACAGGTTAAAGATTTAACCAGTCACATATAGCCACACATGGATCAGCCAATAAAACAGCAGCAGAGGTGCTGATTTGGTTGTCATGGAACCAATAAGATACTGACAGGGATTGAGTGTCAGCATTTTGGTCAAAAGCCAGACCATCATTGTTAATATATTAGATGTCTTCAGCATGACCTTTTCAGTGTTTGTGTTTCTCCTTCCCATGTCTCAAGGTTATGTAAGAAATCTGATCCTTTGGTCAACAAGCACCTTAAAATGGCTGCTGCATTAACCCAAATACTATACAATGGAAACTGTTTCTCATGCCTTTGACCAGAAATGTTGCCACTTGTGTCTTTTATTGACGCTCCTTCTCACTTTCTGTCATTACCTTAATGATTACAGATCTAAAGACGACCCAATCAACACCTGTGTAGCTGTTGTATTGATCCATATGTGACTGCATATGACTCATTCATTCATGCATGCATTTTTCTATACTGCTTATCCCTTTAGAGGTCGTGAATACACCTTCAACTGGTCATGAGTCGATCGCAGGGCCACATGGAGAGAGAGACAACCATTCAGTCTAACACTCATACCTGAGGTCAATTTTGAGTCACCAGTCAATCTAATGAGCAAGTTTTTTGGTGTGGAGTGCCCAGAGAACCCACGCATGAATGGGATGCATGTGACTTTTGAATTAATTTTCAAATTTTTTTCTTTATGTCAGGCCTAGCCATGATGTTTGTAATGTGTTTCTGAGATCCCTGTGAAAAGCCACAAGCAGAAACATGTTGGTCTGATAAAGCTTTTTCATGAACTACAAGTGATTTTGATTTCAAATACAAAAAGAAATGTTTTCTTTGATGCACATTTTTTAGGATATATCAAAGAAGTTTGGAATACAAATGGTCCATTTTTTAAAGTTTTCATGATCAAAATGTCCATGAATTCTGGATTGACCCCCATGTGAGTTCACCAGAGAGGACTGACATTTTTCACAGCTCGCCTCCTAAGACATTATTGTAAAAGATCTTGTACAAAACTCACATTTGTTGTAGAGAATGCTGATACCAGATGGTATTTGTGGAGTTTGGATTTTCCTCTAAGTGCAGCTTCAGGCTCCTCTGTCATACATCCTGCAGAGTTAACGCAACACTGTTCAAAGCCAACACCCTGCGTGATCATTTATCTGGTTCACGAGAAGCACTTTAACCTTTGGAGTGAGTTGTAATGAGCTGAAAACATGTGGTTTACTGGAAAGTAGACCACCTCTTCTGTGTTACAGAAGTTATGAGACTGATATCAGGCAATAAGATTCAGGGGGATCTCAGGGGAAAAGTGGGTCAGTTTTAGTACTTCTGCCCCTTTAAAACACAAACCTAGACCACGGATAATGAGACCTTTATTTGGAAATACAAAACCTGATTATTAAATAAGGGTGTGAATTGTGAATGCATCACACTACATTGATATAAATTATACATCAATATTTATACGCACAGGCCATTTTATTAGACACACCAGTGTCAGGACCCTTTTTGTCTTCAGAGCTGCCTGAAGATTTTATGGAATAGTTTCATGGACACGTTCCTCAGAGATTTTGTTCAAATTGACATCATAGCATCATGCAGTGCTGCTGATCTGTCTGCTGAACATCCATGATGAGAATCTCCCATTATACCATATCCCAGTGACTTTGAGCTTTGGTGATCTACTGGTAGTAGTCCTCAGGAGATGTGTACTCTGTGAGCATAAATGGATGGACTTGTTCAGTGACAATGCTCAGGTAGGCCATATTTAGTCAGTAACAGTGTCAGTGTGTGTCAAGAAAATATGTTCAACAAGATATATATATTTGAGGACTATATTAAAGGATTATAAAACGCCTGTAAATGTCTGGACACTGAAAAAGGTCGAGCTTAAAGGTGCTATGAAGAGAATCTATTACCGGCAAATTAAAGACTCCGCTACCCATGAGCACGTGCGGCAGTTGTCGTAATGTTGCATTCCAGAAACCTCGGAAATGGGGAAATGGGAGTGACATCATCTCTGACTTATCGGCGTTCCAGTTGAAGTCGGGAAAAAACATGCCGATCTACCAGGCTATTGTTAGCTGTTGTTAGCACACCCTGTGTTGTTGTTCACAAATATCACATGAAGAATGTGATTATCACTATGGCAGCATTTTTGTAAATATAAGTCTAACAATACGATGTATACAGCTGATCTAGAGCGACACACCCCAGTCAGAAGTGCAAATAAATGGATTATTACAGGAGCTAAATAACTGTTCACACTGGGGGCATCCATCTTCCATTGACAACTCGGGGGTGGCGAGGTTTCACCGAGTTCTCAGTAGGAAATTCAGACTTCGGGGGACGTTCCAGTTGCAGTTTCCTACTCGGAGCTCAAAATTCCTACTTCTGACTACAACTGGAACGCACCAAAAGATGTGATGATAATGCTAATAATACTAATTTTTTCAATAACTTACAGGATGCAAAGCGACGAGGTAATGTATCTCTTTCTAGTTACATAGCGGTAGTTTTTGATGTGTGACAACAAGCAATTTTTAGAAAACGTAGTTTTGTAGCTGGCTATATATCACTACTTACAGCTTGGTGCTCAAAGACATGTCAGAATAATATAAAGGACCTCTTTCACAATACATGTAATTTTGCCCACAGCCCAATTTTGTGTTTATTGTGTGGTATTTGTGGTACACCCAGAGACTCCCAAGAATATACCTTTAGAAAATCCAAAAGTCATCCAGAGCCTGTACTATGACCTATTTTATGATCATTGCCATAGGTGTGAGCCAGGGTGCACACTTTACCCCAAAACTTACTCAAACACAAATAATAAATCATCAAATTGGGTCAAATCACCTTCACTGAAGTCTGGTGCATCTTTTGAAATCAAATGTAAAGCTAAGTATTACAATTGAAAGAAGTTATTGAATTTTAACTGGAAAAAAAATTAGGTTTTTTTATGATTTTTTCAACAAATTCAATTCTTTAGAGATGTGTCTGACCAACTTACAGTTGCTGTACACCTAAAATACTTACAAATTATTTGGCCACATATATATTCTCAAAGTGGGAAAAAAATCATCAAATTCTGAGACCGGTAAAGTTGTTCAATTAACAGGTTGGGTTACTGTGGAAGAATCAGGATACTGTTCCATGTCTTGTATATCAGGGAACCTTTAAAGATTTGTTCAGAATTCATCCTTTAAGTATGATTTCTTTTAGAATTTGAATGCTAGATTCAAAACAAACATTTCACATGAAATGTTATTCATTTTAATATTGAACAGCCACAAAGGGCCTGTATATTATGCCTTTGTGATGAGATAATAATGAGCCATTGATACAAGTAAAAACCGATGCAGTTTTGGATTGTTGTAATCAGATTGTATATATCTACAATGACAGCAATACATAAACATTACTTCTGTCAATTTCTGTTTCTAGTACTTATATATACATGTAATCTGTTTTATGGCCTTTGTGTCTTTTTGCATAGCAACAGCTTGGACAATTTTAATTTGTAGACTGGAACTATAGTGAGGAAAGGGGATCTGAGAAATCCATAAGATGTATGATTGGCTGGTTATTTCATAGAATGGAGTCTTTGAATTTGCTTGTGTATGGTTGGAGGGGTTTCTGATTTTGAAAATGTTTATAATATCCCAAATAATAGATTACAGATGCAACATGTGCACACATGCCAGAGGTTCTCTTTCCAGCAGGACAGAGACAATAATATGCCTTCACAGGATCATCTGATGCATTCTTGTCAAATTGAATCCAAACATTGTATTTTATTTGAGATCTGTGACGAGAATGAATCTGTCCCCTAATGAGATCAGCATCATGCTGGTAAACCCAAATCTCATAGTCACCATCATTTTTTGATGCTCAGCAATGTAGCCAGGGGACTGTTTGATTTGGTATGTACCGCATGTTATGGTCTCAAGGTATTCCAGATCCACATGAGGGAATGAGATATCAGATGCTTCAAGCTTCTGCCATTCACTGCGAGCTCTACGTGACATATTTGGGTCTTCTGCAACTCGTTTTGCCAAAACATTGTCTTTTTTTAAAAGTGAAAGCATACGCTGAGCCATCTTAGTATCTCGTTCCTCTCGATCTGGATCTGAAACATATATTGGTCCTCTGAAGGCATTGAGACATGCAGTTACTATGCGCACTAATTTGCCAATGACCTCATCGAAATAATTTGAGGTAAGTTGTTCCTTAAACAACATCCACTTCTTTAAACGCCCGTGGTAGGACTCTACTATCCATCTTGTTTTGGTACAGCAACGATCACTGTTGGCTGTTGAGGAATCCAATTGGGATTTACCAGTTGGTAAAAATGACGGCATTCTAGCATCATACCCCAACTTAGCAAGAAGATCCAAGGCATCCCTGAAACCACGGTCTACAATCATATTGTCATTTGCTTCTAACCAAGATTTCAATATTTCAATTTTTTCCATGATGAGCCGAGTTATTGTTGCATCATTTACATTACCATGGTAGGGGCCAAAAGTGTCTAAAACATATCCATCAGGCAGTACAACTGACATGAATTTATATATATATATATATATATATATATATATATATATATATATATATATATATATATATATATATATATATATATATATATATATATATATATATATATATATATATATATATATATATACATATATATATATATATATATATGAAGGCTTTCACTTTAGTGCATTAATTAGATGAATTAATTACATTGCAAATTAATGTGTTATAAAAATTAATCGCAAGATTAATCATATCACACAAGCATTTTAATATTGGCCAGCTGGCGGACCCGTACATGGCAGTGGCACGTCACTTCACACATGCGTCTCTAGTCAAACCAAACAAAGCCCAGGTGAAACCAGGAATTGCCTATTCAAGACTTAGTCTTATTTTATTTTTATCTATATTTGTACTTCATTATTTAATAATGCATCAGGCCTAATTGTTTTGCTGGATGTCCTCGACCTTTTTCTTATTTTGAATTTGATTTATGAAACACACTTTAAGTGTAATTTGAGTTGCCTGATTGAGTTTAGAATTTTCTGGACAAGTTGCCCTGACTTTGGTTTTATTTAGTCACTAATAAAAATGTGGATTTACTAATCTTCACTTCTTAGTGTATTCATTTAATTAGTCCTGCACTACAGTTTTATAATATCCTAGAATTCAAATTCTTTATTTGGGTACTTTAAGCAGATATGAGATTAAAATGTGATAAATTAGATTAATTAATTGTAAATCCGGTAATTAATTGCATACATTTTTTTAATTGTCTGACAGCACTAGTATATAAAAAGATACACACACACACACACACACACATATATATATATATATATATATATATATATATATATATATATATATATATATATATATATATATATATATATATTGCAAGTTTCAGGTCAGGTAATCGGTTTAGCTTGCAAAGACTTCTAAATTAAGTATTGAAGTGAATAAATGGAAATGAATAAATTGTGCTAATATAAAAAGCTTGTATTTGTAACTGTTCAGTGTACTTTAAGTATTTTTCCCAAGTGATTTGACTGATATACTTTAATAGTTTTGGCTAAAACTGGTAGGTTTAATTTAAGTAAGTTTAAGTTGTGTATGCTGGGTATGTAGTTTAAGACCTGGTTCAGGGGTTAGAACCCCTTTCTTATGGAGAGGGGTGTGACGGCCCTCCCAAAGAGCCTGCTGTATTGTTTGTCTTTCCCTGGTGCTGTGTCTCTTTCTCTCTGTGTTGCAGGTTGCTGGTGGGCGGGGTTTCAGTGCACCTGGGAGTATCTTGCCAGTCTCCCAGGTGGATTTAAGCCATGGCTGTTCACCCGCTCTCTCTCTCATTCTCTCCAGGCGCGCTGAGTGGCAGCATGGTTTTGTTTAGTTGACTTTGGCCCTCTTTGTGATTTAGTTTTACACTAGGACAACATGCTACACACACATTTACTTCACCCACCCTACAGCAGACTCACTGATTCACTGACGCACACACCTAATCTTTATCTGAGTTATTTACATTCTTTCTTATTCTTTAAATAAATATATGTTCAAGTTTAGTTGATTTTTTTTTTTTTTTTGACCTGTGAGCCGGGTCATGACAATGACCCGGCCATTGACCTGGTCACTTCCTGGTGAGCGTATTCGTCACTTCCTGTTTCACAGTGCAGCGCTGTTTGTAGTGTGTTGTCTCTGTTCAGCTAACGCTAATTTTAACTGACTAATATCTGTTATTTGAGCTTATAATTGTTTTGATTGATTACGATCTACATTCGATCGAACGTACTAATGTCTACTGCAACCACTCTAGCTTCTCTCAAGTGGTCATTTAGTTCTACCTTCTTCTGCTTAGCATAGCTTAGCTTAGCTTCTTAGCATGGCTTCTCTCTCCGATCCTGCTCTGTCCTGTCCTATGTAACAGATGTTTAGCTACTCCTCGTCCTCCTTTACTGATAGCGGTATTTGTCTGAATTGTAGTTTATTCTTACATTTGGAGGCGAGGGTGTCTGATCTGGAGAAGCGGCTCTGCACCAGACCCAAATCCTCTTACATAGCCGTAGCGAGCAGGCAGGACGTAGCTAGCGGTGCAGGCCGCGCTAGCGTTAGCTTAGCCTCCCCCCTGGCTAGTAATGGCTGGGTCACTGTCCGCGGCAAGCATAGTTTCTCCCCTTGGTGATGGTGGTAACCCGCCCACCGGGGAACAAGCACTGATAATTGGCGACTCCATAGTCAGAAACGTGAAGATAGCGAAGTCAGCGGGCATAGTTAGGTGCATCCCAGGGGCCAGAGCGGGCGACATAGAGGCAAATTTGAAGTTGCTGGCAAAGAGTAAAGTTATTCTAGGTTTGCTAGAATAGTCCTCCATGTCGGCACAAATGACTCTCGACGTCGCCAGTCGGAAGTAACTAAATTAAACATTGAATCAGTGTGCTCTTTTGCAAAGAAAATGTCGGACTCCTTAATTTTCTCCGGCCCCTTGCCCAATCTGACCAGTGATGACATGTATAGCCGCATGTCATCATTCAATCGCTGGCTATCGAGGTGGTGTCCAGCAAGTGATGTGGGCTTTGTTGACAATTGGTCATCCTTCTGGAGAAAACCTGGCCTGATAGGAAGAGATGGCATCCATCCAACTTATCAAAAACATGGCAGAGTCACACTTATGACCTCTCAGAGATGAGACCATGTTGCAGATCTGCAGTCCTCCACGCTCCTCTGAGCTTGTTTTAGGACAGTTTTCTTGCAATTACTGTTATGACAGCTGTGTTCATCACTTAGGTAACTGCTATGGCTTTTGTAATAGTGATAAACATTATTCCATAGAGACTGTGTCAGTCCCCCGACCCAAAGCTCACTTAGATATTAACACAAAAACAAATAAAAGAGGTGTCAACCATAGAAATCTTATTAAAATAAAACCTCCCAATATAGTGGCTTTAAAACATCAGAGAATCAGATGTGGTCTCTTAAATATTAGATCACAGGTCCAAATCTTTACTGGTGAACTACCTTATATCAGAAAATCAGATTGATTTATTCTGCCTCACTGAAACATGGCTACGAGAAGAGGAATATGTCAGTTTAAATGAGTCCACTCCCCCCAGTCATTCAAATATTCATATATCACGTGACACAGGCCGTGGTGGTGGTGTAGCAGCTATTTATCATTCCTGTCTCCAAATCAATCACAGACCAAAGGCTAAATACACTTCTTTTGAAAGCCTTACTCTAAATTTATCTCATACTGATTCAAAAACCGGCCAGACAGTCCTGTTTGTGATAATTTACCATCCTCCAGGGCCGTACTCTGAATTCTTATCAGAATTCTCTGAGTACATATCAAACTTAGTCCTTAGCTTTGATAAAATAGTCATTGTAGGTGATCTTAATATCCATGTGGACAAAGAGAGTGATAGTCTTAGCTCAGCTTTTATGTCATTAATAGACTCAGTTGGCTTTATTCAGTCTGTTAATGAAGCTACCCATCAATTTAATCACAATCTTGATTTGGTTTTAGCATATGGCCTCGATATTAATGAAGTGAAAGTTTTTCCTGAAAATCCATTTTTATCCAACCACTTTTTAGTAACTTTTAGCATCCTCCTGGAAGATTCTGTGTTTTGCAGCAAAATTGTGAGCAGTAGAAATCTGTCCAGTGGTGCCGTGGCTAAATTCACAGAGGCCATTCCTACTGCCTTAAGTTCAATAAATTGGCCAACTGATAACTGTGATATTAGCTTTAGCCCCACTCAGCTGGATCAGTGTGTTGATGACTCAGCCAGTCTACTAAGATCCACTTTGGACTCAATTGCCCCACTGAGACAAAAACGTATTAAACGTCAGAGGACAGCTTCTTGGTTTAACTCAGAAACTCGTACACTTAAACAAACAACCCGTAAATTAGAGAGAATGTGGCGCTCTGATAAAAGAGAAGAGTCACGTATACTTTGGCGAGAGAGTCATAATAACTACATGAGAGCCTTAAAACATGCTCAAGCCGCCTACTACTCCTCACTTATTGAAGAAAATAGAAACAACCCTAGATACCTCTTCAGCACTGTAGCCAGGCTGACACAGAGTCAGAGCTCTATTGAACCTGTGATTCCTCTAACCCTAAGCTGTGAGGACTTTATGAACTTTTTCAATGATAAAATTCTGAAAATTAGAGATAGAATTAGCAACTCTTTATCTCCAGCTGAGCCTGCCCTACCTCTAAATGTAGTAGTAGTTCAACCTGAGTTAGACAGTTTCTCTACGATTAGCCTTCAGGAGCTAAATTCTCTTGTCTCTTCCTCTAAATCATCAACCTGCCTTTTAGACCCGATCCCAACTAAATAGTTTAAGGAGGTCTTTCCTCTAGTTTGTCCATTGTTGCTGGAGACAGTAAATATATCGCTATCAACAGGCTACGTACCACAGTCTTTTAAAACAGCAGTAATCCAACCCCTCCTTAAACAACCTAACCTCGATTCAGGAACATTAGCTAACTACAGGCCTATTTCTAACATTCCATTTGCCTCAAAGATCCTGGAAAAAGTAGTAGCTGATCAGCTAGGTAACTTCCTTCAAGACAATAGCCTGCTTGAGGACTTTCAGTCAGGATTTAGAGCTCATCACAGCACAGAGGCTGCTCTAGTTAAAGTAACCAACCACTTTCAGCTTCAGACGAAGGACTTCTCTCTGTTCTTGTTTTGTTAGATCTTAGTGCTGCTTTCGACACCATTGATCATGATGTTCTTTTACAGAGATTGGAGATGTTACTTGGGATTACAGGGACTGCCTTAAACTGGTTTAAGTCCTACTTATCTAAAAGATATCAGTTTTTACATGTGAACAACAAATCCTCTGTGTACACTAAAGTAAGTTACGGGGTTCCTCAAGGTTCAGTGCTAGGTCCAATTCTCTTCTCTATATATATGCTTCCCCTTGGTGAAATCATGAGGAAATACTCTGTTAATTTTCACTGCTACGCTGATGATACACAGCTCTATGTATCACTAAAGCCAGGTGAGACAAACCACTTAGATAAACTAGATGCCTGTTGTAGCGATATCCAACTGATCAACTTTCAGGAAACTCTAAAAGGACCAAGAACATTCTTCTCTCACTCTGCCTCATGACTGTAAATCACCTAAAACATGTGTTGCCATTAAATCTGTTTCGCCCCCTCCGAACTACCCCAAACAGACATCGGTGTGGATGTTTCTCTTCTTCCTAAACAGCGATTGGCTGAGACCAAATAGCATGTTCGAAAAGAGTCCGTTCCCAACATCGTAAATTATTCTTCGGTGGCTCCTAAGTTGACCTTGGACCTCCCTGGACATCTTGGACCCCTCATCCACTCCAGATGTGGTCTCTGTTTAGCACAGAAAACCACAAAACTTTCAAACTGTTTAAATGAAATGATGGACATGTGTAATAATGTAATATTTTGTCCTGTCATGAAAAATGCTTTCTAATGATGTGACTTGTGTGTTTTTAGCCCTGAAGATCCCCAAGTTAGGAGAAAGTTAGGTTATCACTCTGTTTCATTGAAGAATGCTTATAATAGGATTTCTACACCTTAAGTTTTGGTTGCAAACCATCTTAAGGGCATGTTGACTGATATATCTTAAGTTAACCACCTCTATTGTGTTTAATTGACTGTTTAATAGGATTTGAATTGTTTAATTCTTTCTTATACTTCAGATATATAGTATTTGGTATCAAATTGATCACCATGAGATTTCCTATCCAGTTGGAGTGCTTATATTGGATGTTTAATCAAAATACAACTTAATATTGGCCAAGTATTAGTTGATAAAGCATTGTTAACTCATCCAAAAGCCCTCCCCCTGCGAGTAGCTTAAAACAGAGAGACATGCGGTCTTCTCTCTCTTCTCTGCTCCTGTCTTCTCTTGTCCGTCTCCTTCTTCCTCCTCGTCTTTGTCACCACTTTTGATTTTTGGCTCACATATTTTTCCTTGACTCTTTTGTCTAAGTTTTGTGACATGCCCGCCGATTCCGCCGATTCTTTCTTTATAAGCCAGTAAGACTTCAAAGATTTACTTCATAGTAAACTGACTTTCGTTATTAATTTCAGAATAGAATTTGTTTGGCCAATGAATTCTTGATTTTTGGAATTAGTTACAAATCCACTTTTTATACAATCGAGACACCAACGCCCAAGCTCCAGCTTCACCTTGACAGAATCTGCCAGTCCAATCTAAGACTTCTCTCCCGGGAAACCTGGGACCACATCGGACAACCTCTTTGGATCCATCGCACTGGATAGAGTGTGGACTTCAGCCCTCTGGACGACAACCAGAACCAGAACAGTTCTTCTCTCCAGTAGCTCCAGGACCAGATGAGGCCCGATTCGTAAGAGGCAGTTCTATCTTCTTTCAGATGGGCTTGAGTGTGTCTTGGTTCAATTCTCTAATAATTTCCCCTTATTTGACCTTTCACAAGTAGGTTAATTCAGAAATTAATCCTCTATAACCACTCCATATGCTTAAATGTTCCTTGAGGGTTCATATCTTCTTTCCTGATTGACAGCATCATTGATTTAGTATAACTCTGACATTTGTTCCTTCTTAAGTGTTTATTTTATTTTATTTTGTCTTATATATTCATTTTAATAAATCACCCTTATATATTTAAAGTTCTGTCTGTTGGTATTCTATTTGGAAGATTGACATCACTGCATGAGAGTTCTGTCTTTAGATTTGAGATTGATTAAACTGATAAGTTTGACTTAATTGATTTATCTAATTTAAATGAAATAAATTAGTAAATCAGCTAATTAAGTTAATTTTGCCTTTTTTGTATAAAAAGGATGGTGCCCCCTTTAATTAACGAGAGCAAACCTGGTTATTAAATGAATATTAATTAATTTAATTAATATCCATAATATCCAGAAAATAATCGCTACACTGTTTAAAGGACATCAGAACCTGGATGGCCAGAAATTTTCTTCTTCTTAACTCAGACAAGACAGAGATTATTGTGCTGGGCCCTCGACACCTTAGATAATCCTTTTCTCGTGATTTAACTGCCATAGATGGCATTAGCCTGGCACCAAGCACAACTGTTAGAAATCTAGGAGTGCTACTTGATCAGGATTTATCCTTTAACTCCCACATAAAGCAAATTTCAAAAACAGCCTTTTTTCATCTACGTAACATCGCTAAAATCAGGCCTATCCTGTCCCCGAGCGATGCTGAAAAGCTAGTCCATACTTTTGTTACCTCTAGATTGGACTATTGTAATTCTCTGCTTTCAGGCTGTCCCAGCAAGTCACTAAAGACGCTTCAGCTGGTCCAAAATGCTGCAGCACGTGTACTGACTAGAACTAGGAGAAGAGACCACATTACTCCTGTTTTAGCTTCTCTGCATTGGCTTTCCATTAAATATAGAATAGAATTCAAGATTCTTCTCCTCACCTATAAAGCTCTCAGTGGACAGGCACCAGTCTATCTTAAAGAGCTTGTAGTGCCGTACAACCCCTCTAGAACATTACGCTCCCAAAACACCGGCCTACTTTTGGTACCATTAATCTCCAAAAGTAGTATGGGAGGTAGAGCCTTCAGTTATCAGGCTCCTCTTCTCTGGAACAATTTACCGACCACAGTTCGGGAGTCTGACACTCTCTCTACCTTTAAGGTTAGACTTAAAACATTCCTCTTTGATAAAGCTTTCAGTTAGGGACCAGTTTATAGGTTATAAATAAATAAATAAATAAATTAGTTCATAAATTAGACTCATAGTTGAGATGAAATAGGCCTAGACTGCCGGGGGGGCGGGGTGTGTGTGTGTGTGTGTGGGGGGGGGATCTGGCACAATGGGCTCTATCACTCTCTCTCAGCATCTGCTTTTGCCCCTTTTGTTTGATCCTGTACTCGTCTCTGGCTCTTGTCTTGTAGGTGGCCTGGGTTCCTTGGTGGAGACTGCCTGCTGCTGTCGAGTCATGGAGCCTCAAAAACACAATTATAAACATGACACATAGTTGGCCATTTTATTAAGAACACTCCATTCTCATTATCATCATTGCTGTTCATGTAGATATTAGCATGATCTCCATATCCATGATAGTTACACCTACAGTATCTATTTTGATTACCACGTAGTCATGAAGTCCCTCTTGAAAATGGGATGTCACATCTCAAGAGGCCTTTAACACATTTATACTTAATGGAGACAAATATAGTTGGGATGCACTTGTGGTCTGGGCACCCATGAGTTCGTCACTACCATGAGTCTTTTTTTTTCGGTTAGAATATTGAAGATTATACTTCTAGAAAATGATCACCACAACCATTCAGACATGAGGACCCTCCTGAAAATGAGATGTAGCATCTCAAGAGGCTAACCTCTAATGAATCAGACGACAGGTCTATGGTTCATGAACCTGTCCCTAACTTTAGTTCTTACTTTAGTCCACTTGTCTCCTCTTACCTCCCTTCCTTTGCCCTCACACCCATCACAGCATCGTGTGGATTTGCTGTTCATCATGAGACTGGGATCCACATTCAAGATTTCCTGCTGCTTAACAGGTTTTTTCTTGCCGCCATGATGGAGGGATCCATGATTGGCTATATGGATTCATGTTGGTTGTTGGATGTATATATTTGTATATATATGTATATGTGTATTTTATATGTATATATGTATCTATGCATATATGTGTATCCATAAAATGAAGAGCTTTATGCTCTATTGTAAAGTGTCTTGAGATAACACTTGTTCTGAATTGGCGCTATACAAATAAAGACTGATTGATTGATTGATTGATTGGTTTGTGTCAACATGTTTGGACTGTCATAAACAGCATTGTCTGGATGTTTTCCATCACCAACTTAATTTTTTGATGACTGTCAGAAAGATTTTGAAGCTGTCTATTATTTTGAAGAACTGGATAACAAGGAGGATCTAGCATGCCATCATAGTCATGCAGACACACGCATAAAATAATCCCACTCATAATAACGCCTTTTTTTCGTCTTCTCCTGCTTATCCGTGGTCGGGTCGTGGGGGCAGCAGGCTAAGCAGGGAAGCCCAGATTTCCCTCTCCCCTGCCACCTCGTCTAGCTATTCCCGGGGGGTCCCAAGGCGTTCCCAGGCCAGCTGAGAGTCATAGTCTCTCCAGCATGTCCTGGGTCTTCCACGGGGCCGCCTACCGGTAGGATGTGCCCGGAACACCTCACCAGGGAGGCGTCCAGGAGGTATCCGGACCAGATGCCCGAGCCACCTCATCTGGCTCCTCTCAACGCATAGGAGCAGTGGCTCTACTCCGAGCTCCTCCCGAATGACCGAACTTCTCACCCTATCTCTAAGGGAGAGCCCAGTCACCCTGCAAAGGAAGCCCATTTCGGCCGCTTGTACTTGCGATCTCGTTTTCTCGGTCACAACCCACAGCTCGTGATGGTAAAAGAGGATAGGGGTGAAGTAAATCGAGAGCCTTTCGGCCCCTTTTTACCATGACAGACTGGTGCAGAGCCCGTATCACTGCTGACGCTGCCGAGGACCATGTACTCGGATTTGGAGGTGCAGATTCTCATCCCAGCCGCTTCACACTCAGCTGCGAACTGATCCAGTGAGAGCTGAAGGTCATGGTCCGATGAAGCCAGAAGGACCACATCATCTGCAAAAAGCAGAGACCTGATCCTGAGGTCACCAAACTGGAACCCCTCAACGCCCTGGCTGTGCCTAGAAATTCTGTCCATAAAGGTCATGAACAGAATCTGTGACAAAGGGCAGCCCTGGTGGAGTCCAAACCTCACCAGAAACGACTCAGATGTACTGCCAGCAATGCGAACCAGACTCTGACACCGGTCATACAGGGAACGGACGGCCCTTATCATGGGGTCTGCTACCCCATACTCCCGGAGCACCCCCCACAGGACCCCATGAGGAACACAGTCGAATGCCTTCCCCAGGTCCACAAAGCACATGTGGACTAGTTGGGCAAACTCCCATGCACCCTCGAGCACCCTTTGGAGAGTATAGAGCTGGTCCACAGTTCCACAACCAGGACGAAAACCACATTGCTCCTCCTGGATCTGAGGTTCAACAATCCGACGGACCCTCCTCTCCAGTACCCCTGAATAGACCTTACTGGGGAGGCTGAGGAGTGTGATTCCCCTATAGTTGGAGCACACCCTCCGGTCCCCCTTCTTGAAAATAGGAACCACCACCCCAGTCTGCCAATCCAGTGGCACTGTCCCCGATGTCCACGCGATGTTGCAGAGACATGTCAACCATGACAGCCCTACAACATCCAGGGCCTTGAGGAACTCCGGGCGGATCTCATCCACCCCCGGAGCCCTGCCACCGAGGAGCTTCTTGACCACCTCGGCAACCTCAACTCCAGAGATAGAGACTTTCCACTGATCCACAACATCCTGAGTCGAGGTCAGCAGCGCACCATCCCCACCATACACAGTGTTGAAGGCACACTGCTTCCCCCTCCTGAGACGTCGGATGGTGGTCCAGAATCTCTTTGAAGTCGTACGGAAGTCGTTCTCCATGGCCTCTCCGAACTCCTCCCATGCCGGTACCCATCAGCTGCCTCCGGAGTCCCACGGGCCAGAAAGGCTCGATAGGACTCCTTCTTCAGCTTGACAGCATCCCTCACCTCTGGTGTCCACCAGCAGGTTCGGGTGTTGCCGCCTCGACAGGCACCGGCCACCTTACGGCCACAGCTCCGATTAGCCGCCTCCACATAGAGGCCCGGAACAAGGCCCACTCAGACTCAATGTCCCCTGCCTCCCCCACCACATGGTCGACTTCGCCCGGAGGTGGGAGTTGAAACTCTTTCTGACGGGAGACTCTGCCAGACGTTCCCAGCAGACCCACACAACACGCTTGGTTCTACCAGGTCTGACCAGCATCCTCCCCCACCATCGGAGCCAACTCACCACCAGGTGGTGATCAGTTGACAGCTCCACCCCTCTCTTCACCCGAGTGTCCAAAACATGCGGCCGCAAGTCCGATGATACGACTACAAAGTCGATCAACTAACTGTGACCTAGGGTGTCCTGGTGCCAGGTGCACATATGAACACCCTTATGCTTGAACAAGGTGTTCGTTATGGACAATCTGTGACGAGCACAGAAGTCCAATAACAGAACACCGCTCGGGTTCAGATCAAGGGGGCCTTTCCTCCCAATAATGCCCCTCCAAGTCACACTCTCATTGCCATTTGAGCGTTGAAGTCCCCCCAGTAGAACAAAGGAGTCCCCAGAAGGAGCACTCTCCAGCAACCCTTCCAGGGAATCCAAGAAGGGTGGATGAACTACTCTGAACTGTTGTTTGGTGCATAAGCATAAACAACTACCGGGGTAAACTCAAACGTACAGGCCTCAAGCCTAGGGGAGACAAGAACTGCCACCCCATCCCGACGCCTCTCACCACCCGCAACTCCAGAGAAGAAGAGAGTCCAACCTCTCTCAAGAGGACAGGTTCCAGAGCCCAAGCTATGCGTCGAGGTGAGTCCGACTATATCTAGTCGGAACCGCTCAACATCGCGCTCCTTCCCTGATAGCGAGGTGACGTTCCACGTCCCTAGAGCCAGACGCTGCATCTGAGGATCGGACAGCCAGGGTCCCTGCCTTCAGCCGCCGCCCAGCTCACACTGCACCCGACCACTACAGCCCCTGTCACGGGTGGTGGGTCCATGTGGGGGAGTCCCACGTCCCTCCTTCGGGGTGGGCCCGGCCGGGCCCCGTGGGCATAGGCCCGGCCACCAGGCGCCCGCCAGCAAGCCTCGCCCCCAGTCCTGGCTCCAGGGGGGGGGGGGGGGGCCCGGTAACCCGCAGCCAGTTAAGGGAAACAATTTGCATTTTTATCCAAATTTTTGAAGTACTTCCACACAAATCTGGTGTCAGATATCATGTTATGTCTCTCATTCAGATGGTAAAGACACAAGTTACTGGTTTAAGTCTGCAGCAGGGCAGTCCGACAGTTTGGGACCTGACCTGCAGTGTGTGCGCTGCAGTTGTGCTGCAGTCTCTGCGGTGATGACCCTGCTTCATTTGACAGTCTCTTTTTCTAATTGTTCACTAAATTTGGTGGAAAAATACAGTCAGAATCTCAATAATGTTTTTATCCCCAGTTTTCATTTGTAAATTCTGCAATGTTAGGCCTACAGCATATTGAGAAATTTTGTTTGGTATAGCACAACAATATTGATGGGTATTTCTCATTCTGTGTGTAACTTGTGAATGTTGTCATGTAGATTATGTTTAATTGGAATCAGAAAGTGAAAATTAAAAATAATGAACAAAAATATGGCATGAGGGAAAACTGACAACCCTGTCTGTCAGAATGAAAGAAAACAATTTTGTTTTGTTTTGTGCATGTTATCAATTGCGCATACAGAGATGGTAGATCACACAAAACACACCCACTATTAGCATGAGCAATATCTTAGTTTGCACAAGCAATTTAGCACTTTTTATTTGGGATCTTAGTAGATCAGACCCATGGTGTCATGGAGAAGAGCACAATTTTTGCCCCTCATGGCTACATAAAAAATCCCAGAACAAGTCAGCAGGACCTTTTACATCAGTAAGCTAGCACAAAGAGTTTATGGTTTTGACTCTCTGATTTGTGATTTATCCAAGTTGTCCTTCTAGTTAGTGTGTTGATGTGTAGATGCACATGATGAAGAAGCTTAATTTAAATGAACAACATCTGAATCATGGATTAGATTCAAATGTCTAGATTCTGTCTACATCTTGAACTTGAAATGTAGTAGAGATTTAAATGTCTTAATTTCAGCTATGTCTATTATGCTGTGTATTGCTCAACAGCTACTTTAATTAATTATTCACTTTTTGGAGATAAGCTGTGCACCCTACAGTTATTCCTAATTACTTTGCTGTTGTTTGAAATGTGAATTATTTGTTTTGTTTTTTAAAAATTAAAATGTTTTAATCACAGTGAGTATTTTTTCTCAATGAATGTTTGAAAGAAAGTTCCTTTGTAATGTTTTGCATGGTGTTTGTTGTTTGAAGATTCAAAAGCACAAGAAAAATGAATGAATCTAATGAATTTTTCCATTCAGAATTCTTATTTTCAGTTTTGCAAAATTTTAAATAATTGAGATTAGCACAAACAAATTGTTTACCTTTAGTATCTTTACTTTCTCTGTCACTCCACACTTGCACTGGATTGTTGCAATTTCTCACTGAAAATAACCAGACAAGATTTTTATTACCGTGCGCTCACATTTTTTAAGTTAAAAATACGAAAAGTACCCTAAGATGTAATTTTCCAATGGTTATTAAAATAGCATCAAACAGTCTTCCAATGAGCCCGCATGCTTTCTACAGTCAGCAGAATCTATGTTGACTACATTTTTGCTCTAAATTGCGCTTGTGTAAAGAATAACAGTAATCCACTAAAAGCTGAAGAACTCATCATTACAATGAATAATCATTTCAGCTTAGGACTGTTTCCTCCTGTTGGAGACTACGGCTATTTACAGGTGTTTTGTTTGAGAAAGTATGCAGGGCTGGTTTAAGATCAGACTCAATGTGCCATCTCTTCATTGAGCCAAAATTTTAAGGCAGCACCCCTGATGTGTCGATGACAGTGTGATCCTTACTTTTTCCTTTTTCATTAGGTATACTCAACTCATACTCAGTCTTTTTACACTCTTTCACTTGAGTTGGCATATACACACCCTGAGGCTTCAACAACCATTTGTACTAGCAGTACATTTCTGCCTCCTCCAACATAACATTGGGTTTATAATAACATCTGTCACAGCCTCTTTCACAGAGGTGTTAAACCAGTATACTAGATATGCGACTACCATTCAGGTTGAACACCATTTTCATGATGCTTTGCAAACCCCCCCTTCACACACACACACACACTTCCTCTCTTCCTCCTTTAAACTGAGAAGTATGTGGTGGTGTCTGATGTCTCTGAGTGGTACAGGGTGGTGTCAGGTTTCACAAAAAGCAGTGTGGTGTGATTGAAGCTGGGTTGTCTCTTGGATCTGTGAGGATAGGGCACTTCCTGCAGATCAGGCACTTTCTCATCAGTCTTTTAAACATTTAGCTGTTTGTCTGGTGAGAAAATTATCTCTTCTGTAGTCAGGCCTGTGAGCTCTCCCCCTGCTGCTGCCTGCTCTCCAGTAGAAAACTGATTAATAGTAATTTTGGTTAACTGTATAATTTTCAGGGTTTAGAATCTGATTTATTTACTTTTTTTTTTTTTACAGTCAATGGCCGCCTCTATCTCTGTTCCTGAGCTTTGCTGCAGTTTTGGCTGTCCTTAAAAATGTTCTTACAGCTCTGTTAGTGGGTGGGTTCGTGCTCCTGCTGATGGGCCTTATGTACTGGCTCTTTGAGGCTGTCTGTGTGCTGCTCTGAGTCGGCTGCCACCTGCATCCCCACAGACTCAAACTGCTCTAGCTTTAGTAAAGAACAGACCACGATTTGTCTTAAATTCTTTCTTTTATAATTTCTTTCTTTATCAATTGGTTTGTCTAGTTAATGTCTTCCTTTGTTTATTTCTGTCTTTGAATTATTGATTTTGTCTTTGGTTTATATTTACCTTTATGGTTTAAACATTGTTTCCTTTTCTTTCTCATTATTGATGATTTGTTTAAGGATGAGGTTTTTGTCTTTGGGTTGAATGTGTTTGTTTTGGTTATAGGGGTATGAGGACTGCCATTATGTGCTGCTAATTGTTTTTCTTTTTGTTTAACAGGTGCTGAGGTCCGCAGAGAGGCAGCAGTTTACTGGTGGTGTTCCCGATTTCACTTTTTTGTTTGCTGTTTTGTAGTGGTCTGTAGTTTTTGGATTCTTTCTCTGCTTGTTACCACTGTTGTGGTTTACCCACAGCCCTGTTCTTGCTCTTTTCTTTTTGGCAGGTTCCATAATCCTATTAATTATTCATCTGCTACTCCTTTTAATGATAGTTTATTATGAAAACCAAGTAAATTTTTTTAAGTCCCAAACATATTACTCTGAGAATACCAGAATAAATCTGCAAGTATTTTTATATGGAATAATGAATATGTTTTATATTTGTATTACAATTCATAAAATGTATGATTAATATCGGCTTACAGTTGATGTTAAACTGGTCCAAAGTTTCACTAGAATAATTCATTTCCTCTGGGCACACACCTGGACTGCTGCAAGCTGGAATACCATGACAGGTAAACATTACATTTGTTTCAGCTGCATTCATGCTGAGCTGAGGTCACAGCTCAAGGTCACGCTAAGGTAGGTAGGCCCAATTAATGTGACACTCAATGTCTGAGTTATACTGTCTCTGATTCCTGAGGTCGATGTAATAAGACAACCTTATTAAATTAACTTGATGTGAATAATATACCTGATTTTGCTCTGTGCAAAAGTAATAGTTCAGCTGCTGGCTCTCTGGTGATCAAGTTTGGTGACAGCTGCATTGCTCATAAAACATTTAATAACATAATAAATACAAAGAAACATTTTGATAAAAGATCTTGTTGAAAACTCACATTTGATGTATAGAATTCTGAGACCAGATGGTCTTCGTGGATTTTGGATTTCCTCAGTGCACCTTCAGGCTCCTCTGTGATGCATCCTGCAGAGTAACAGTCACAGCGTTCAAAGACAACACCGTGTGTGCATATAACTCAGTTCAGCAAAAAACACTTTCAGCTTTAGAATGAGTTGACATCACATGGTTTACTGGAAATGAAAGATCAGTTTATGGTCAACTGGATGAATGAAAAAAAAAAAAAAAACTCTTCTGCGTTACAGAAGTTCTTGTGACTGATATTATGTAGGTAATACAGAGTTTCCTCTCGGATTTTTTTCAGCAGCGGGGGCAGGTTCACCGGGGAGCTGTGGTGGCATAAACAGATGACACTTGACAGCAGATTTAAACTGCGATTCTCCAATATTGCCGATTTTTGCAATATTTAGTTAGCTTTTCTAACACCAGCTAAAAAGATGAACAATGATGATGCCTTCAGACTATATCAGGAAAAATACACATCACATGTGAGTCTGTTTTTAGGATTTATTCAGCAACATATTTTAACCAGCTGTTTATGCTCTCCCTTCAAAAGCCTGGACTGCATATAAAAATGGCTTATTAACCCTTTAGACACCAGAGTTTTTCAAGAAAATATTTAATTTTGCTATCAGGATTTAAAAAGGCTATTTTTCAAAGTGGTTAGTTTTCCCACCCATCATCATCACTGTAATTTACAGGCCGAGCATGAATGCCTCTGCTGCCTTCACTGTTCTTTTTATCCCCCGGCTTTTCCCTCGTCTGGCCAGAGCTCTGCGGTCTCATTCCCACTAACACTGTCATTTTTCACGGTGTTTTGAGCTTCCCTGCATCCCAGATCAGTCCCTACTCGACGCTCACCGGCGGAGGCATCGGTCTCAGTATGTGCTGCTTGGGGACTGTAATGGTGTGCAGACCCACTCCCGCCAGTTTCATCCTTGCTGGACGACTGACCGTCATCCTCAGAGGGTAAATATTCCTCAGATTCAGAGTCAGCCAGTACTTGAGAAAATACTCTCAGCATTGTTAGTACTCTTAATCTATCACTCTGTCTCCCTCTCTCTCTCTACTCCACTCTACAGCCACACTCACGTCCCTCGATCCGGTGTGTGTGTTTCAAAATAAATATGCGCCAAAACTTTCAATAGAAACCTGTCACCTGTCCACTATCTGCTGGAGAAAAGTAGTAACTCTACTTAGCACTATTTTAACAGCTATGGCCTGTTTTATACCCGACATAATGCAGGACTCTGCTGTGAAGGTGGCGACATGATGCTGCGGTGGTATATTTGCAGTTTAAAAAAAAAAAATTTTGGGGGAAGGAGCGGGGCGGAGTAGGATTTAGGAGCGGCGGGCGCCACTCCTAAATGAGTGTAGAGAGAACACTGTGAGTCGGTGTGACCTGAGGGGCAAACTGGGGCTGTTTTAGTATTTTTACCCCATTAAGTACAAGTCCAAGCCACTGATGCTGAGACCTTTATTTAGAAACATTAAACCAAAATGAAATCAAGTAAACAGTGGACCATAACCTGAGACAGTGTGGACCGCCTGTAAACAGAAGATAATTGCAAAAGTGGGAGCAAAGCAAAATTACAAGAATTATCCTGATTATTAAACGAGAATATAAGCTGTGAATGCATCAAATAATGATGATACACATTAAAATATACATGAACACTTTAACTCATAGGCCAAGTGATTAGACACAAGATTGTTGTAAACATTCTTTGGAAGTGTTGGCCCATATTGACATCATAGCATCACACAGTATGTAACAGTATGTGAAAAATGTTTTTAAATGTGTTGAAAATATACATTTGTCAGGACTGTTACCTATACAGTCCTTTGATTGCAATCAAGTAGAATATTACTTGCAGCAAGGACAACAACAATACAGAGTGTCAAAAAGTCTGATGTTGAACTGAAGCTAATACAATGTTTTCTCTCCTTTATAAGAGTGTGTGTGTGTAACATGTGGGGGGGTTGTGGGGTGGAGTGACCTCCACACAGGCTCCACTTCTCATGCTGGTTGGAGCTGGTCTTGTAGGTGCTCTGAGTTACAGACACTGGTGATACGAAGGGACACGGAGTGGGCTGCACAATGTAGTTTTTGTGTATGTGTGAGAAAAATGCAGTCACTAAGCAATGATTATACTGGAATTAAGGATAGTGTGAGAAAAAGATGCTTCAAATACAAAAAAAGATACAAGAGTCAAATTCTTAACAACACAAGGACTTGTTCATATATACACTTTCATACATATATATTAGCACATATATATGTTTAAGCCTCTGTCATACCAATCTGTTTTAGACTGCTCTTGCTCTTTATCCTTATATATTTTTTAATATTTGTGTTTTGAATATGCTTTTAAATTTTCCAATGGTTTCACTTTTTTTAATTTTAAAAAACTCCTGAGACTGACACACATATACTTTTTAATATTATTCTGACTGGATATATTATTAAGTTAAGTTCCTGCCTCCTTCTCTCTCTGTGAACACTTTTCTTATATTGTGTGGGAGTAAATTATGTCTTGCTTTGAATATTAATGGTGCTGTTTTGAATATGAATTCAGAGTTTGTAGTTTTAGAAAAGTCTGTGTGGTCTCTAAATCCTGTTTACTGATGAATCTGATGGCTCTTTTTGCATTTTAATTATTGTTAAAGATTGCTTTTGTGTGTGTTTCCTCATACCTCTGCACAGTAGGTCAGATAAGGCAAAATTAATGCACAATATTAAATATAAAGTGTTTTGTGGTTAAAGATTTGAATTGTTTTCCCCAGGATTGCAATGCTCCGAGCCAACATCCCTGTACAAATTTGATGTGAATAATATACCTGATTTTGCTCTGTGCAAAAGTGATAGTTGAGCTGCTGGCTCTCTGGTGATCAAGTTTGGTGACAGCTGCATTGCCCATTAAACATTTAATAACATAATAACAAGACAAGTTATGAAAAAAGATATTATTGAAAACTCACATTTGATGTATAGAATTCTGAGACCAGATGGTCTGAGTGGATCTGGATTTCCTCTCAGTGCAGCTTCAGGCTCCTCTGTGATGCATCCTGCAGAGTAACGGTCACACTGTTCAAAGACAGCACACTGTGTGCATATTAGTCAGTTCAGCAAAAAACACATTCACTTATAGAACGAGTGGACATCACATGGTTTACTGGAAATGAAAGATCAGTTTATGGTAAACCTGATGAATGAAATTTAAAAAAAACCCCTCTTCTGTGTAACAGAAGTTCTTGTGACTGATATTATGTAGGTAATCAGAGTCAGTGTGATCTGAGGGGCAAACTGGGGCTGTTTTAGTATTTTTACCCCTTTAAGCACAAGTCCAAGCCACTGATGCTGAGACCTTTATTTGGAAGCATTAAACCAAAATGACATCAAGTAAACGGTGGACCATAACCTGAGACAGTGTGGACCGCCTGTAAACAGAAGATAATTGCAAAAGTGGGAGCAAAGCAAAATTACAAGATTCATCCTGATTATTGAATGAGAATATAAGCTGTGAATGCATCAAATAATGATGATATTGTGGTGGACTCACTTTGCGAGAGTTGAGAGACATTCACCTAAGAGGACTTTCGCCCTTAAGAGCAGGGGAGAGAATACTGTTTCCGTTTCTGGGTTACAGGTTGTTGTAGTTTTATATACCGGACAACAGCATGAACACAGTGTGTCTGTATGCTCTGTAAGTGGAGAGAAATAACTAAACTGCCTCGACTCACTCACGTCTCCTCTCGTTGTTTCAACTCCACACTTGTGACACCGTGAATCGGAGCGATGTCTGACAATGACGCCGTCAACGTTAATGCTCTAGCAGCTCCCGCACCGATGCTAGGAGCTAATGACAGTCAAGCTGCCTGACTTTTGGCAGCATAACCCACGGCCGTGGTTTCAGCACATCGAAGCCCAGTTCCAGCTGAGAGGAATAACGCAGGATGCAACTAAATACTTCCATGTAGTGGCGGCGTTGGGCTTCAACCACTGCAGCGCCATGATGCTGTTGGAGGCTCCGCCTGCGGCGGCAAACGCATTAAAGACATTCCTTCTGAAGCTGTATGAACTGTCAGAGCTGGAGAAGGCTGACCGCCTGCTTTCTCTGAATGGCCTTGGGGATGGCAAGCCATCGGATTTAATGGAGAAAATGTTGGCTGTGCTAGGATCGGCTGATCCCTCGTTCCTTTTCAAACATGTTTTCCTGCGTCAGCTCCCGGTGCCTGTCCGCACAGCCTTGGCCAGTTCTCCTCTCTCCTCCGGTAAGGACTACCGCGCTCTGGCTGCAGAGGCAGACAGGGTTTTCCTGGCCAACTGCCAGCAGTTTGTCCATGCCCTCATGAACCGCCAGGACACCCCTTCTCCGCCCCTGCCCCTAGAGGATTATACAGACACCGCGGCTGCAGTCACAGCCTGCCCCCACCCCGACGGCGGCCTCTGCTATTACCATGCCAGGTTTGGGGCCAAGGCCAAACAGTGCCACAAGCCCTGCAGCTTCAAGGTACAGGGAAACGCCAAAGCTGGTGCTCGTTAGCAGCTATGGGCGCCGGCGATGGCTGCAAGCTGTTGTTCATTACAGACTCCTTTTCTGGCCGGCGGCTGCTGGTCGACTCCGGGGCTCAACGCAGCATCCTGCCAGCTCAGGCCGTGGACGCCGTGGCAGATGTACACAGGCCCCAGATGGACGCTGCCAACGGGACGCCCATACGTACGTACAGCACCAGGCGGGTGGATGTGCGTTTTGGCGGGTGTCGATTCAGCTGGGACTTTGTGATGGCTGCTGTGTCCACGCCACTCCTGGGTGCAGACTTTCTCTGCGCTTTTAACCTGCTGGTGGAAATTAAAAACTGCCGCCTGATCGATGCCATCTCTTTTGCCTCTTACCCCTGCACGCCTGGAGGGGCAGGGGTGCTGTGCCTGTCAAACACACTCCCCACTGGAAACGAATATGAGCGTCTACTCGCCCAGTTCCCTGGCCTTACCACACCCACATTCTCGTCTGCCGTCACTAAGCATGGTGTGGAGCACCATATCACCTGGTTCGTGGTTACCACCAGGTGCCGGTCCACCCAGAGGATGTGCCGAAAACAGCTGTCATCTCGCCCTTTGAACTTTTCGAGTTCTTACGTATGCCATTTGGCCTCAAAGGTGCATCGCAGACATTTCAGCGCCTTATGGACTCTGTGCTGCGGGACATGCCGTTTTTGTTTGTGTACTTGGACGACATTCTGGTGGCCAGCACTACCCCTGAGGAGCACATGACACACCTTCAGCAGCTGTTCGAGCGGCTCACCGACCACGGCCTCATCGTCAACCCTGCTAAATGCCAGTTTGGCCAGTCATCCATCACCTTTCTCGGACACCACGTCACGCCACAGGGAGCCATCCCCCTTCCCGCCAGGGTGGACGCGGTCACAGGTTTTCCCCGTCCCCGCACGGTGAAGTCCCTGATGGAATTCAATGGAATGGTGAACTTTTACAACCGTTTCCTTCCACGTGCAGCCCACCTCATGCGTCCGCTGTATGAGGCCCTCCTCCTAAGGGCGTGTTGGACTGGTCCACTGAAATGGATGTGGCTTTCAATGCCGCTAAGGCTGCACTGGCCAACACTGCTCTGCTGGCGCACCCCTCTCCCACTGCCCCTGTTGCACTCACAACGGACGCCTCTGACTATGTGGTGGGGGCTGTGTGCGAGCAGTGGGTGGCTGATGCCTGGCAGCCGTTGGCTTTCTTCTCCAAACAGCTCCAAGAGAACGAACGCAAGTACAGCACCTTCGACAGGGAACTGCTGGCCCTCTTCCTCGCCACCTGACATTTTAGGTTCCTGTTGGAGGGTCGGCAGTTCACAGCCTTCGTGGACCACAAGCCGCTGACATTCTCCATGGCCAAGACCTCGGAACCATGGTCCGGGCGTCAGCAGTGGCAGCTCTCAGCGATCTCAGAGTTCACCACTGACATCCAGCACCTGTCGGGCAAGAACAACTTTGTCGCTGACTGCCTCTCCCGGGCAGTCGTTGGGTCTGTCCACCTGGGGCTCAACTATGCCGCCTTGGCAGCAGACCAAGCTGCAGACTCAGACATTCAAAGCCTACCGGTCGGCCCTTACTGCACTGCGGCTGGAGGACGTGGTGTTCAACGCTGCTGACACAACTCTCCTCTGCGACACCTCCACCGGTCGCAAGTTTGTTTGGCCTGGCCTCCGGAGGGATGTCAGAACTTGGGCAGGCTCGTGCATGCCGTGCCAGCGAGCCAAAGTACACCGTCATACCAAGGCCCCTTTGGCGCCTTTTGTGGTTCCTGAAAGGCGTTTTGACCATGTGAATATGGATCTGGTGGACCCCCTGCCCGCCTCTCATGGATATACCCACCTGCTCACCATGGTGGACAGGACCACCAGGTGGCCAGAAGCGGTCCCCCTCTCTTCCACCACGGCAGCGGATGTAGCCCAGGCGTTCATCGGCCTTCGCGGAAGACAGCGGAGGCTCTGCAGCCACAGCTCTGGCTGTGCAGCGGAGGCTGTGGCTCTTCCGCGGAGGCCGTTTTACGACGCTATGAGAAATAGAGCCTTATTTAGCGGTGTTTTTGTGTGAAAGTAACGCGCTGAAAATTCTCTAAATAAAGCGTGAATGCAGACCGATATCAGATTTTTTCGGTGGGAGTCCGTTTATTTGTGTTTTTGGTCAAGTAAAATATGGCCCCGTCTGACTACAGCCAAATCAGCATTCGAGCTGGGCTGGAGGAGAAACGGCACGCTTGGTCCTAGCGCCCTGGGTTTCTGTGACACAGAAACACTGCTGTAGGGGTAATTTCTGGCCTAACCCTTGGGATAGGACCCAAGTTGTTCCATCCCGGAATATCACTTTAAGGACTGCAACTGGGTTGACCGCCTTCCATGGGTCATGCTTGGTCTTCGCTCGGCCCCCAAGGAAGACCTCCAGGCCTCGTCCGCAGAGCTGGTGTACGGTCAGCCTCTTCGGGTCCCCGGGGAGTTTCTTCCGGATGCCATGGCTCCCTGGGTGGCCGACTCCCACCGTGCAGTGTCCCGACGCATCACCGATGCCTTCATTCCTGTTCCAACGTCTCGCCACTGTCTTCCTCAGTCCTACATCCCCAAGGACCTGCCATCTGCGAGGTATGTCTTTGTCAGACATGACAGCCATCGGACTCCGCTACAGCCCCCCTACGACGGGCCCTTCCGTGTCCTGGAGGCGGGCACTAAGAACTTTGTCGTGGACATGGGCGGCAAGCCGGAGCAGATCACTGTAGACTGTCTTAAGCCTGCTCACATGGACGTTGATGGGCCGGAACAGTTAGCCCTGCCCCCGCGGCGGGGACGCCCTCCTGCTTCAGTCCGGGCCCCGTCGGCAGTTGGGGCTCCAAGCCCCATTAATCCCCCTCAGGCGAAACGCAGCCGTTTCGACCAGGTGGTCCGCCCCCCACAACGTTGACTGTTCCTTTAAAGCATGTTTGCACTTTTGTTGGTGATGCACTTACCTGCTGTTGCTATTGCACTTTTTGGATTATGTTGCACTGTTGTTTATGTTGCCTTTTTTGCTGTTGGTTTTGGTGAATTCTGGGGGGGCCTGTGTGGTGGACCCACTTTGCGAGAGTTGAGAGACATTCACCTAAGAGGACTTTCGCCCTTAAGAGCAGGGGAGAGAATACTGTTTCCGTTTCCGGGTTACAGGTTGTTGTAGTTTTATATACCGGACAACAGCATGAACACAGTGTGTCTGTATGCTCTGTAAGTGGAGAGAAATAACTAAACTGCCTCGACTCACTCACGTCTCCTCTCGTTGTTTCAACTCCACAATATACATTAAAATATACATGAACACTTTAAGTCATTGGCCAAGTGGTTAGACACAAGATTTTTGTAAACATTCTTTGGAAATGTTGGCCCATATTGACATCATAGCATCACACAATAGGTAACAGTATGTGAACAAAGTTTTTGCATGTATTGAAAATATACATTAACAAGGATTGGATCATATATCCACTTTCATACATAGATACACTTTCATACATATATATGTTTAAGTCTCTGTCATTACTGTCCAGTTTTAAACTGCTCTTGCTCTTTATCCTTATATATTTTTTTAATATTGGTGTTTTGAATGTGCTTTTGAATTTTCCAATGGTTTCACTTTTTTTAATTTTAAAAAACTCCTGAGACTGACACACATATACTTTTTAATATTATTCTGACTGGATATATTATTAAGTTAAGTTCCTGCCTCCTTCTCTCTCTGTGAACACTTTTCTTATATTGTGTGGGAGTAAATTATGTCTTGCTTTGAATATTAATGGTGCTGTTTTGAATATGAATTCAGAGTTTGTAGTTTTAGAAAAGTCTGTGTGGTCTCTAAATCCTGTTTACTGATGAATCTGATGGCTCTTTTTGCATTTTAATTATTGTTAAAGATTGCTTTTGTATGTGTTTCCTCATACCTCTGCACAGTAGGTCAGATAAGGCAAAATTAATGCACATTATTAAATATAAAGTGTTTTGTGGTTAAAGATTTGAATTGTTTTCCCCAGGATTGCAATGCTACGAGCCAACATCCCTGTACAAATTTGATATGGGGCTTTCAGCAGGTTTTATGGTCAATAATTACCCAAAGGAATTTTATTTCATTTACTCTTTCTATGTTCACATTGTCAATAAACATAAAAACAACAACAACTCTTAATACTGGCAGAGTCAGTCCATTCTTGTCGGAAATCGGAAACTAATACTGTTGTTTGGTGCTGAGTTTTCATCTTCCAGTGTGGATTCTTAACTTTATCGGGACAGTTCAGTATTTTTAAGTGGGGTTGTATGAGCTCCATGTTGCCTCTAACCCCCAATTTCCACCGCACGCGAAAGCGCTGCGCTGCGCCGCACCGCGGAGCGGAGCGGAGCGCCGCGATCTTGCTCCGAATCTCAAAACCCACTGGAAGCGGCGCGCCGTGGTGCGCCGCGGAGCTCAATCCGGAGGCTGATCCCCGGAGAGCAAAGGCTCTCATGAGAATAGCGATGTCACACGCTCATAAAACATGTTATAGACTGAGAAAAGCAATAAACAACACCTCACTTCACTTCTCTACGGTCCCTCTGCTGGTCCCAACCACACAGCTTTGTGAATTATTCAACTTCTGTCCGCCTATATCCGTGTAGAAAGACTATGGTGTCATGCATGCAGTGTTATATATTTCTGTACCTCTACAATTCACTTTTCTTCGTCCATGGTGTCGTGTTGTCTCTGGGACCCTCTGATCGACTGCTGACCTGAAGCTCGTGCTTCCGGTTTTGACGTAATGACAATTAATTTAGGAAAATTGTGCAAAAGTCCGTGCATTGTGTTTTATTTTGAAACTTCCGGTTTGACTTCCTGTCTGGGGCTTTCTTAATGACTCCGACTTTACGAGGTTTGGAAGCGGCCACGCAGAAAATAGACCTGAAGCGTATCTCTCGTGCCTAGGCGCGCGCCAGCGCTTCAGGATCGCGGCGCGGCGCTTTCGTGTGCAGTGGAAATTGCCTGATAGACTACAATGTGAGCGAAGTACTCCGCAGGACGCTGCGCTGCGCTTTCGCGTCCGGTGGAAATTGGGGGTAAGTAAATTCGATGCAGTAGAAAGTTCTGTCCTCTCCCTCAGTAAGCCACAGCCTGGAAAAGTTTTTGACTTCACTTTTCAGAACAGCAAATGTCTTTTAGTGTCCGACAGTCCACTCCCAATAAGTCGTGGAGGAATACGTGATGTGAGTTAGTTATCTCCACACAGGGGCGTAGCACCAAATTCTGGGCCCTGTACACTCTCAATGTCAGTGGGCCCCTATCTATGCCAGTGCACGATGCGCATGAGCAAAAAAAAGAAAAAAAAAAGGGGAAAAGGGGGGTATTTATTTAAAATAAAAAAGCATAAATATGGTTTTAAGCTACGATCAGATCAGATTATATCCTCCTCTGCATTTCCCTCACTTGGCCCTTCCTTTTCTCTCTCCCCAGCCTCCTCTCAAACACATCTACAGGCATGAAACACACATGATTTTTTTAGCCTCAACCTGATTAATAGTCTCACATGTAATGATACATCCTACTTGATGATACTGGTGATGATGGTACTGGCTGCTGCTCGTTCCAGTTGAAACTGCTAGTACACATGATTGCTGGTAATAACTTAAAGTTGCCTCTATGAGCTCACCTTGTCTCACATCCTCAGACTTACACTCTTCCTTGCCTTCAGCATCTGATGCAGAACTCTCTACATCTACAAGAATAAAGAATTGGTATCAGCCTCTTAACATACAAATAACCCAACCTACTTTATAAGCAAGCTCACTTTGTATTTCTAGAGCCATTTCAGTGCAAGATAAACTGCTAAAAATAATGAAACATATGGCCAAGCATTGCTTATTATGTTGACAGATTGTCTTTTAAATGGGGCTCATTTTTGTGTTGCTATGGGCAGAGCTCTAAGGCTGTCAAGCAAACAGTCATAACTGTAGTACAAGTACAAAATACTAGGAAAAGTATTTCAGTTGCAGGAAAGTTTATTGTATGTTTGTTACATTTTTTCAACAATATGTCCAAAGAAATTGTTAAAATAAACAAAATAAGACATTGTTTTTGTCTTCATCAACAATACAGTGTCCAAACCTTGAATACATTTACTTCAGAACAAAATTTAAAAACAATAACGGTAACTGTTTCAGTAGCAATGCGGACAATAAAAACAATGAGAGCATCCACCATACCATTTATAAGGCTAATCTAATGGGTCTCAGCACTCCAGTCTATTTCCCTGTAAAGGACTGGTCCCAGGCTGTCTTATCAAGCTCCCTGTGGACACTCCCAGTTTTACATGGATGGGTCTTCTTTACATTTGCTGATATCTGTGGAGGAAGACAAACTGAATCAAAGTAAAAAAAAACATTTATACTACAGGGTCACACACATGCATGCAAGACAAAAATAAACTTGTGATACAAAGTCACAGTTATCACTACTTAATTTTTTTAATCAATACATCTATAAAAGAACACCAAACTAAAAAGTAATAACAGCCTACATAAATAAATTTAAGATTTCTGGACAGAATAATGGCACTAGAGAAATCTGAAACACTGTCATATTTAATCGTATTGTACAGTCACCAAACGCAATTACACTATTGAAAACATTTATTTGTGTTTACAATGGGGATTTTTTGTGGGTCTTTTGGAAGAGGGAAAGGATGAATGGTGCAGTCTGGTTTATTCTAGTGGGTAAACTCTGACATACTCTGATGGGTGTTTGTCCTCTTAGGGCCTCCATACACTGAAGACATATTTGCCACATTTTTACCTGGGTGTAGAGAAAAAAATAAACAAGGAACTTACACATATCAAACAAGAAGAGGGGAAAAAGGGGCAAAAGAAGAAGAAATGGAGGGTAGTAAATAAAATAAAAAATAACTAAAATTGAATTAGATTAAATAATTATATGAAAAGCAAACAGGGTCAGTAACTCAGTATTTCACTGGTTTTCAGCATGCTGATACATTTTTATTATTATTTTAGTCTTGTACCAGGTAACATAACAAAACTAAATGAATTTCCTTAAATTCTGTAATTTACTTCAATTTTGACAGAAGGCGAGTGTGTTAATTAGCCTTGCTTTTGAAATCTGTTACAGTTATTAGACAGCTTAAGTTACAAGCTACATACCCATGTTTATATGTCCTCCACAGCCAGGGAATAATATCTATGACCAAAAAAAGATTTTGAATCTAAATGGGACATCTGCAAAAATAAATAAGAAGTTTATTATGCACACGCAAAATTATCCTGTGCATGGGCCGTAAACTTTTAATACTAAGTGTCATATAGTTTGAAAAGTTATTAATTAAAGTATTTTACAGGATATCATGATTGAAAATAAAATCAATGGCACCAAATGTATGAGGTCTACTGTCAAAATGATTATAAAATATGGATGTTGATCTTCTCTACTTCGTACTACAGCATGTGAATTAAGACTAAAATAATAATAACTGCTCTGAATCAAAGAAAACTTTAATATTACATTTTTGTGAGATGTTTGGGGGCCCCTGGACTTCTTGGGGCCCCAGGCAATTGCCTGTGTTTGCCTAATGGTAAGTACGCCCCTGTCTGCGCATTTTGTTGTGGTTACAAGATATTACAGGGTGTTTTCTAGTGGGCACCACGTATGCTACACCCCTGCGTCCCCCATGGGATTTGTGCCTGTAAATTCAGAGTGAGAAAAATCGGAGGTGTGGCGCGAGAGCGTGTGAGTGTGTATCACAGCCGGTGCGTAAAACTTGGCAGACCACATCAGCCTCTTTTCTTTCATCAACCTCATATTAACTCAAGCTAGTGAATAACATTTCCTGGTCTTACCATGTAAAAATCACACAAACAACAGAGCTTTACTCACCTTGATTCTCTGTGGTAATTCTTCTTGTATCACTGTGATGATGCTGTTGGCATATTCTCTTTCTCCCGAGAGGTTCTGGCAGTGTAGCACTCTAAGGGGTCTGACTGGAACCCAGAGCCGCATCATTTGTTCCGCTTATCACATCAGCGGGACACCACAGCTAATGATTGTATATGCTTGGTGTGGAGGGGGGGCCACAAGGGGGTCCAGGCTCAGTTTTACAGGGGCACTGGCCCCTGTTGGCCCCTCCCTAGAACCGCCACTGGCTTTTTGGGCCTCCAGAATACGTTGGGAGCACTGTGACATGAAGTTCATTTTCTCAGCTGATGTTATCAATACATGAAATAAAGCATGACACCAATTAATTGGAGGGCCCAATTCATTCGAGAAAAAAAAAATAAAAAAATCAGGATTTTCATGGGCCCCTCTCCCTACTAGGGCCCTGGGTAGTCAGGTCAACTTTTCCCCCCACTACCACGCCCATGTCTCCACATAAACTTTATTATTCTGAAAAGTTAATGCACTCAAAAAAATGTCTAGGTAGCGTACTCTTAAACTGTGGTATTATTTTTTGATTTTAGCTCTTGTAGGAGGAGAAAATACCCTTTGTTCCTGGTATGATACTTTCCTGTTTGTGGCTGGTTCTGCACATCAGACTCTTACAGACTGTGGCTTACTGAGGGGGAGGACAAAAATGTATACTTTCTACTATCTAATGTACTCAGGGGTTATGTGGAGCTCCTACAATCCCACTTCAAAAATACTGAACTGTTCTTTTGTTTATAAGTTTTGTTCAGTTTGGAAGAAGGCACAAATCCAGATTAGATTGATTAGCCAACCATTTATTGACAATATGTGAGACAATACAACAGATAATGAAAATACTCAGCATCTGAGGGCTCTGTTCTTGAGCTCACCAGGGATGTACAGAAAAGAGCACTGAACACAAGCATATACAAGATCTTATACACATCAGGATTTGGGCAGTACCAACTTATCACATGTTAAGATCATGTCGGGTTTCTTATGCTGTGTCTGCCAGGAAAGATAAATATAATGGCTCAGTAAAAGTCAGAGTTAAGGCAGAGGTTCAACAAAGAGTTCAAGGAAAGTTCTCACAGTTCAGCAAAACCACAGGACCAACTACAGGTCGGAAATGCAGACACTTACAAAAGACTGCGTGTGGCTCCGCCCACCCTCTCTCACACTGCATCCAGGATCCAGCCAGGCCTGACTGACCTACTCCTCTTTTGCTGATTATGTATCAATTTTATTTATTTAAAAAACTTTTTTGTTGATTAATTGTTTCTTTGACTAAATGTTGCTTCCCCTGAGCCAGGGTCATAATATATTGGGGGCTCATCCAGGATTAATCATACCTGGAAGAGTTTGGTTATTTCCCCTAGTTTGAACAGGTGGAGCTGCATTGGGTTCAGTGGGGTGCTGTTTAAAATGGGGCTGTGAGCTGCTTTGATTTTCTCCTTCAGTGAGTGTACGGTAAGTATTTTTTCTTAAGTGATTTGAAACCAAGTTTTCAAGTGATCTTCCTGGTTAGATAGGGAGTGGGCCAGCTGGACTGATTCATTTGTCCTTCCAACAGTCCACTCATTTATTATTTTGCCTTTTTTGTTTTCAGAGATAATCCTGGGTGGACACATGTTCTCTATTGGGGTAGAGTGGGCTCAGGTCCTTGGTCATATGACTAAGGGGTACCAAAGCTCAGTTTTGAAAGTTGCCTCGAGCCTAGCATGTCTCCAGAAGATGTTTAGGTTTTAGTTAAGTCAGGCAGGTACCAGGGGTGTTGCTGTTTGGTGTGCACTCAGGGGCTTATTTACTGTGGTCACTCACAGGAGTTTTTGCTACGTTGGGTTAGTTTACATTGGTGCTTTATTGACTGGAGGCCATTACTGTATTGTGTCCAGGATCCTGACTTTGTATGTTGTGCAGCTTTTGTGTAGTCTTGGGAAGGTTTGTGACCTGACCTTGAGTAAGCTAGTTCTCCCTTAGTTTGTAGTTGCCTGAATTGTGCTTTCATTACTAGCATGTTTCACTGAAGTATCGAGATGTGTTAGGGTAATATTTTGTGCTGAATTAGCAATTTGATGGGATATTACAAAAAGGCAGAGGTGTGGAATTTTGATGACTTTGGACTCGACTTGGCAATATCATCAAAGACTTGCAACTCGACTTGGACTTTGACATTAATGACTTGAGACTTGACTCTGACTTTGGTCTTATGACTTGAAAATACTTGAAATCTTCAGTAAGACTGTTGAATAAAACATTCCCCCATTCAAAGTATTATATGACTGATTTTTGTCATTTCCAGCAAGACAATATTTTTTCCCACAGGATCTGTCCAATTGAATGCATCTATTAACATCCAATCAGTGTTTAGAAGAATAAACAAAGAGAGTTTGGATTACACAGTCCTTGAGGGCAAGACTGCAAGAGTGCGGGAACAACCCAGAAATGCAGAACCATGCCACTGGATAATTTCATTTGCATTCACAAACTACAATGTCAGAAACAAAAAAACGAATTGCCGATTGCAAAACCAAATAACAGAAGGAGAGGCGACGATGTCAAACTTTGTTCAGCACCTGAAGCTGCACAAAGAAAGGTAAGTTGGTCTGGTAGCTGTTGTGAGATCCTTTTGGGTAACTTTAGCTTAGCATCTGTTATATGCAACAACGGTATATGTTCACTCGTAAACTCACCCTGGCTAAAAACTGAGACTGACGTTAGCTGAAAATAATTGTAAAGTTAAGGCCCAGGGTGACCAAGTGTCCTGTTTTCATGTCCTGTTTTCATGTCCTGCCCTGACTGTCCTGGTTGTTTTTTATAAAGTGACCAAACTGTCCTGGTTTTTATTGTTTTTTTTATTTGGTCAACGGTGCTTATGACTTGGAAGGACTCGAAAATTTTAAGCCTATGACTTCAGACTTGTCTTGTCTTTATTTGAGACTCGACTTGGACTTGCACATCTTTACTTGAGACTTGACTCGAGACTTGGGTTGAAAGACTTGAGACTAACTTGAGACTTGCAAAACAGTGACTTTCTCCCACCTCTGTTACAAGGCCTACTTTTGTGGTTGTGGCTATGGGAGCCATTTTGTAGAGAGAGCATTTGATACTGCTGCTTTTGTTATATTGGACACTTAAGTCGGGGTTTTGTGCCCACTTGTTAGACTTTGTCTTGAAAGAAGACAAAAGTATTAGCTTTCAGGATCAAAGGCACACAAAACAAGAGTAGAGGAGGCAGGTCTGTGAGGCACTAGGTCCAGTACTCAGAGCGGGTAGTCAGGCAGGCAAGGTCGGAACACAAAAAGACAGGCACAAGTAGGCAGAGGTATCCAAAAAGGGCTAAAGGCAAAAACCAAGGTCCAGATAAACAGGGTCAAAAACTGTGACTGTGAGTGTGAAAGAATGACTAGAGAGTGACTACAAGAGAAAACAATCCGGCAACAAGGACAGGGAAACATGAGGGTTAAATACATGAGGTAATGAGGGGTAATGCGGGACACCTGGTGAGACAAGCTGGAACAACGAGCAAAGCCTACAAAGACAAGAAAGGAAAAGTGACTTTCAGCATAAAACAGTAAATGACAAGACAAACATGAATCATAGGAACAGACAGGGTAAGTAGACAAACAAAGAGCACAATCGTGACATTAGCTAACTGTTCAGCTTTTGTAGAAGTTATCCAGTATGGCAAGCTTGATGTCTTTATGGGTCATGGGTCCTCCAACTGGAAACAGCAACATTTAGAGCCACACTCTTAAAAACAGCTGGATTATTTCATTTACTCAACCACAGGGTCATGAAATGTTTTACCCATTATGACTTATTTTAATTGCATATGGGTTATTTTTTTTGCAACTTACAAAGTGAAAATCCATTAACCATCATTCATCGGTTGACTTGACACCTGGACTGTTTGTGCGTCAACACGTTGACAGATGTGCTCCACCATGAATCCACACAATGCACCATTTTATAACAGAGTGTCCTGTCAGTTTTTATACATCGAGCTCCAACCCAAATTGCCCTTTTTTCCCCCTTGTCTGCATTATCTTTTCCACTGAGTACTGTGTCTGATGACAGCATTAGAAAGACCAATGCTTTATTTTCTAGCAGTCACAGATATGTGAATATGATTCACTACTACACTGACCATCACCAGCCCTCCCTGTAGGCTAGTCCATCAAATCAAACTTTATTTAACCCTGACATGATCTGAAGGGAGGGCCGACCACACCACAGTGTGAAAGAAGAGGAAATAGTGACAGACAGGACGAGACAAGATAAACGGTGTAAGGAGAGACAGGTAGAGTTATTGATTGAGCAGTCCAAGTGTTATGCTGATGTAAGCCCTGCAGGAATTAAAGGCTGTACGAAACCAGAGACCCCAGAGATGTGGGGTCTTGATAGTAGGGAGGTGAGTACACATGGATAAGAAATGGAGGAGCATGCATCACAGGAATTCAGAAGATGTGTAAAAGTGTCCGACTCAGCATGTTCTAAAAGGACAAACTATTTCTTTACAACCAACCCATCTTACCATCAGAGGGGTATTTCACAGAGATTAATCCCTGATAGAGGATTAAGACAGAAATTTCAGTTATCTTTGATGAATTTAGCTGTGATTTGGTTTCAGTAAAGCAGAGGCACATAATTTACCATGGAGCTTAAGGGTCTATCCCAATCGTCCTCCTTAGCTCTTTGTTTTGCACCTTCAAGTCTAGTGAAGGGATATCTCAGTTCTTCATATGATTAAATCGAAGGGATACACAGCCCTAGAAATGAGGACAAACCAGGACCTCACTTAAAAGGAGGGGAAGGGGATTTCCCCATAAAAGAGTGCACCCACTGGCACGATGGCAGAGCGGAGACTGAAGGACGCACATCCTAAAAGTAATAATAAAATCATCAAGTAAATATTGATTATGGTTCAGTCTTATAATTGTTAATAGATTAAGTGTCATTGATGCAGCTGCATGGATAAACAAACTCTTTGTATTTAAACATCAGCTTTATTTTATGTCAACAATAGAGGTAATCAACACTTTTAATTTGACCAATAATGACACACTTAGTTGTATTTTTTGCCTGTTCAAGCCTGGTGACTTATTGTAATAAGTATTGACTCCAAATTTTGGCTATAGATACAGATGTTTTGAATCATGCATACTAATATTACAACCACATTTTTAACATAAAATGCCAATTTCTACACAGAGGGGCTCTCCCAAAATAAGAATCACACACATTTGTTGTAAAATGCATTCAATCATAATGCCTGCTGCTTGTTCATATTTCTGTCATCATCAGGCTGTTGGATGTAGAGACATTTAGAGGAATAAGTTCTCTCAGAACAAGTCTGAGGATCTTTTATATAAGTTAGTTCATATAAAGTGTTCTTGGTGCTGACTCTCAGATGTGCGATTTATTCATTTTGTCTTCGTTGATTCTGACTACTCTAACAGAATTGTTTTAAGGGGAGTTCAGTGAAACTAAAGGAGGAACTTCCTCTTATTGCTTCAGTTGTTTGTTCTGCTTTCACAGCCTCAGTAACTGACATGGAAACCACTGTTACGACCCTGGTCGTAACACCACAAACAGCCGTGAGGATGTGAGAGTGAGTACGTGTGGATAGGCAGGTGTGTAATGTGGAGTAAATCTGCTTTGAGTAGTCCACTTACCATTTACAAATGTAAGCTGACCCAGCAGTTAGGTAAAGTATATTACAAATTTGTGAGGTTGAATTATCTCTCCTCTCAATATAAAATGAAGTAGATTTTTTTATAAACAGAGGGTGTGTATCCATGCAGTGATCCGACAAACATCAGTAAAAATGCACAGTAAGCACAGATGAATTTTCTTTAAAATATAATAGAGCTCATTATCAGCTACAATCAATGATAATTTGAGGCAGTGCGCCTCTTTGTTATGGAAATAAGAGCTTGTTACTGTTAGGACTGATCACATTAAATCAACAGGCCTAAAAACAGCAACAATTAAAGCCACACTCTTAAAAACAGCTGGATTATTTCATTTACTCAACCACAGGGTCATGAAATGTTTTACCCATTATGACTTATTTTAATTGCATATGGGTTATTTTTTTTGCAACTTACTAAGTGAAAATCATTAACCATCATTCATCGGTTGACTTGACACCTGGACTGTTTGTGCTTCAACACGTTGACAGATGTGCTCCACCATGAATCCACACAATGTGCCATTTTATAACAGAGTGTCCTGTCAGTTTTTATACATCGAGCTCCAACCCAAATTGCCCTTTTTTTCCCCTTGTCTGCATTATCTTTTCCACTGAGTACTGTGTCTGATGACAGCATTAGAAAGACCAATGCTTTATTTTCTAGCAGTCACAGATATGTGAATATGATTCACTACTACACTGACCATCACCAGCCCTCCCTGTAGGCTAGTCCATCAAATCAAACTTTATTTAACCCCTGACATGATCTGAAGGGGAGGGCCGTGCCACACCACAGTGTGAAAGAAGAGGAAATAGTGACAGACAGGACGAGACAAGATAAACGGTGTAAGGAGAGACAGGTAGAGTTATTGATTGAGCAGTCCAAGTGTTATGCTGATGTAAGCCCTGCAGGAATTAAAGGCTGTACGAAACCAGAGACCCCAGAGATGTGGGGTCTTGATAGTAGGGAGGATGAGTACACATGGATAAGAAATGGAGGAGCATGCATCACAGGAATTCAGAAGATGTGTAAAAGTGTCCGACTCAGCATGTTCTAAAAGGACAAACTATTTCTTTACAACCAACCCATTTTACCATCAGAGGGGTATTTCACAGAGATTAATCCCTGATAGAGGATTAAGACAGAAATTTCAGTTATCTTTGATGAATTTAGCTGTGATTTGGTTTCAGTAAAGCAGAGGCTCATAATTTACCATGGAGCTTAAGGGTCTATCCCAATCGTCCTCCTTAGCTCTTTGTTTTGCACCTTCAAGTCTAGTGAAGGGATATCTCAGTTCTTCATATGATTAAATCGAAGGGATACACAGCCCTAGAAATGAAGACAAACCAGGACCTCACTTAAAAAGGAGGGAAGGGATTTCCCATAAAAGAGTGCACCCACTGGCACGATGGCAGCGGAGACTGAAGGACGCACATCCTAAAAGTAATAATAAAATCATCAAGTAAATATTGATTATGGTTCAGTCTTATAATTGTTAATAGATTAAGTGTCATTGATGCAGCTGCATGGATAAACAAACTCTTTGTATTTAAACATCAGCTTTATTTTATGTCAACAATAGAGGTAATCAACACTTTTAATTTGACCAATAATGACACACTTAGTTGTATTTTTTGCCTGTTCAAGCCTGGTGACTTATTGTAATAAGTATTGACTCCAAATTTTGGCTATAGATACAGATGTTTTGAGTCATACATACTAATATTACAACCACATTTTTTAACATAAAATGCCAATTTCTACACAGAGGGGCTCTCCCAAAATAAGAATCACACACATTTGTTGTGAAATGCATTCAATCATAATGCCTGCTGCTTGTTCATATTTCTGTCATCATCAGGCTGTTGGATGTAGTGACATTTAGGGGAATAAGTTCTCTCAGAACAAGTCTGAGGATCTTTTATATAAGTTAGTTCATATAAAGTGTTCTTGGTGCTGACTCTCAGATGTGTGATTTATTCATTTTGTCTTCGTTGATTCTGACTACTCTAACAGAATTGTTCCTCTTATTGCTTCAGTTGTTTGTTCTGCTTTCACAGCCTCAGTAACTGACATGGAAACCACTGTTACGACCCTGGTCGTAACACCACAAACAGCCGTGAGGATGTGAGAGTGAATGTGAGAGTGAGTACGTGTGGATAGGCAGGTGTGTAATGTGGAGTAAATCTGCTTTGAGTAGTCCACTTACCACTTACAAATGTAAGCTGACCCAGCAGTTAGGTAAAGTATATTACAAATTTGTGAGGTTGAATTATCTCTCCTCTCAATATAAAATGAAGTAGATTTTTTTTATAAACAGAGGGTGTGTATCCATGCAGTGATCTGACAAACATCAGTAAAAATGCACAGTAAGCACAGATGAATTTTCTTTAAAATATAATAGAGCTCATTATCAGCTACAATCAATGATAATTTGAGGCAGTGCGCCTCTTTGTTATGGAAATAAGAGCTTGTTACTGTTAGGACTGATCACATTAAATCAACAGGCCTAAAAACAGCAACAATTAAAGCCACACTCTTAAAAACAGCTGGATTATTTCATTTACTCAACCACAGGGTCATGAAATGTTTTACCCATTATGACTTATTTTAGCTGCATATGGGTTATTTTTTTTGCAACTTACTAAGTGAAAATCCATTAACCATCATTCATCGGTTGACTTGACACCTGGACTGTTTGTGCTTCAACACGTTGACAGATGTGCTCCACCATGAATCCACACAATGCGCCATTTTATAACAGAGTGTCCTGTCAGTTTTTATACATCAAGCTCCAACCCAAATTGCCCTTTTTTCCCCTTGTCTGCATTATCTTTTCCACTGAGTACTGTGTCTGATGACAGCATTAGAAAGACCAATGCTTTATTTTCTAGCAGTCACAGATATGTGAATATGATTCACTACTACACTGACCATCACCAGCCCTCCCTGTAGGCTAGTCCATCAAATCAAACTTTATTTAACCCCTGACATGATCTGAAGGGGAGGGCCGTGCCACACCACAGTGTGAAAGAAGGGGAAATAGTGACAGACAGGACGAGACAAGATAAACGGTGTAAGGAGAGACAGGTAGAGTTATTGATTGAGCAGTCCAAGTGTTATGCTGATGTAAGCCCTGCAGGAATTAAAGGCTGTACGAAACCAGAGACCCCAGAGATGTGGGGTCTTGATAGTAGGGAGGGTGAGTACACATGGATAAGAAATGGAGGAGCATGCATCACAGGAATTCAGAAGATGTGTAAAAGTGTCCGACTCAGCATGTTCTAAAAGGACAAACTATTTCTTTACAACCAACCCATTTTACCATCAGAGGGGTATTTCACAGAGATTAATCCCTGATAGAGGATTAAGACAGAAATTTCAGTTATCTTTGATGAATTTAGCTGTGATTTGGTTTCAGTAAAGCAGAGGCACATAATTTACCATGGAGCTTAAGGGTCTATCCCAATCGTCCTCCTTAGATCTTTGTTTTGCACCTTCAAGTCTAGTGAAGGGATATCTCAGTTCTTCATATGATTAAATTGAAGGGATACACAGCCCTAGAAATGAGGACAACCAGTACCTCACTTAAAAGGAGGGGAAGGGGATTTCCCCATAATAGAGTGCACCCACTGGCACGATGGCAGAGCGGAGACTGAAGGACGCACATCCTAAAAGTAATAATAAAATCATCAAGTAAATATTGATTATGGTTCAGTCTTATAATTGTTAATAGATTAAGTGTCATTGATGCAGCTGCATGGATAAACAAACTCTTTGTATTTAAACATCAGCTTTATTTTATGTCAACAATAGAGGTAATCAACACTTTTAATTTGACCAATAATGACACACTTAGTTGTATTTTTTGCCTGTTCAAGCCTGGTGACTTATTGTAATAAGTATTGACTCCAAATTTTGGCTATAGATACAGATGTTTTGAATCATGCATACTAATATTACAACCACATTTTTAACATAAAATGCCAATTTCTACACAGAGGGGCTCTCCCAAAATAAGAATCACACACATTTGTTGTAAAATGCATTCAATCATAATGCCTGCTGCTTGTTCATATTTCTGTCATCATCAGGCTGTTGGATGTAGAGACATTCAGGGGAATAAGTTCTCTCAGAACAAGTCTGAGGATCTTTTATATAAGCTACTTCATATAAAGTGTTCTTGGTGCTGACTCTCAGGTGTGTTTTTTATTCATTTTGTCTTCGTTGATTCTGACTACTCTAACAGAATTGTTCCTCTTATTGCTTCAGTTGTTTGTTCTGCTTTCACAGCCTCAGTAACTGACATGGAAACCACTGTTACGACCCTGGTCGTAACACCACAAACAGCCGTGAGGATGTGAGAGTGAATGTGAGAGTGAGTACGTGTGGATAGGCAGGTGTGACCTGTGGAGTAAATCTGCTTTGAGTAGTCCACTTACCATTTACAAATGTAAGCTGACCCAGCAGTTAGGTAAAGTATATTACAAATTTGTGAGGTTGAATTATCTCTCCTCTCAATATAAAATGAAGTAGATTTTTTTTATAAACAGAGGGTGTGTATCCATGCAGTGATCTGACAAACATCAGTAAAAATGCACAGTAAGCACAGATGAATTTTCTTTAAAATATAATAGAGCTCATTATCAGCTACAATCAATGATAATTTGAGGCAGTGCGCCTCTTTGTTATGGAAATAAGAGCTTGTTACTGTTAGGACTGATCACATTAAATCAACAGGCCTAAAAACAGCAACATTTAGAGCCACACTCTTAAAAACAGCTGGATTATTTCATTTACTCAACCACAGGGTCATGAAATGTTTTACCCATTATGACTTATTTTAATTGCATATGGGTTATTTTTTTTGCAACTTACTAAGTGAAAATCCATTAACCATCATTCATCGGTTGACTTGACACCTGGACTGTTTGTGCTTCAACACGTTGACAGATGTGCTCCACCATGAATCCACACAATGCGCCATTTTATAACAGAGTGTCCTGTCAGTTTTTATACATCGAGCTCCAACCCAAATTGCCCTTTTTTCCCCCTTGTCTGCATTATCTTTTCCACTGAGTACTGTGTCTGATGACAGCATTAGAAAGACCAATGCTTTATTTTCTAGCAGTCACAGATATGTGAATATGATTCACTACTACACTGACCATCACCAGCCCTCCCTGTAGGCTAGTCCATCAAATCAAACTTTATTTAACCCCTGACATGATCTGAAGGGAGGGCAGTACACACCACAGTGTGAAAGAAGAGGAAATAGTGACAGACAGGACGAGACAAGATAAACGGTGTAAGGAGAGACAGGTAGAGTTATTGATTGAGCAGTCCAAGTGTTATGCTGATGTAAGCCCTGCAGGAATTAAAGGCTGTCTGAAACCAGAGACCCCAGAGATGTGGGGTCTTGATAGTAGGGAGGTGAGTACACATGGATAAGAAATGGAGGAGCATGCATCACAGGAATTCAGAAGATGTGTAAAAGTGTCCGACTCAGCATGTTCTAAAAGGACAAACTATTTCTTTACAACCAACCCATTTTACCATCAGAGGGGTATTTCACAGAGATTAATCCCTGATAGAGGATTAAGACAGAAATTTCAGTTATCTTTGATGAATTTAGCTGTGATTTGGTTTCAGTAAAGCAGAGGCACATAATTTACCATGGAGCTTAAGGGTCTATCCCAATCGTCCTCCTTAGATCTTTGTTTTGCACCTTCAAGTCTAGTGAAGGGATATCTCAGTTCTTCATATGATTAAATCGAAGGGATACACAGCCCTAGAAATGAAGACAAACCAGGACCTCACTTAAAAGGAGGGGAAGGGGATTTCCCCATAAAAGAGTGCACCCACTGGCACGATGGCAGAGCGGAGACTGAAGGACGCACATCCTAAAAGTAATAATAAAATCATCAAGTAAATATTGATTATGGTTCAGTCTTATAATTGTTAATAGATTAAGTGTCATTGATGCAGCTGCATGGATAAACAAACTCTTTGTATTTAAACATCAGCTTTATTTTATGTCAACAATAGAGGTAATCAACACTTTTAATTTGACCAATAATGACACACTTAGTTGTATTTTTTGCCTGTTCAAGCCTGGTGACTTATTGTAATAAGTATTGACTCCAAATTTTGGCTATAGATACAGATGTTTTGAGTCATACATACTAATATTACAACCACATTTTTAACATAAAATGCCAATTTCTACACAGAGGGGCTCTCCCAAAATAAGAATCACACACATTTGTTGTAAAATGCATTCAATCATAATGCCTGCTGCTTGTTCATATTTCTGTCATCATCAGGCTGTTGGATGTAGAGACATTCAGGGGAATAAGTTCTCTCAGAACAAGTCTGAGGATCTTTTATACACTGTTAAAAACATAATGACCATCTATTCACCAGACCTTGTATTTTTAATTGTGTGAACATGAAAATTAAAATAGCTGTATTTAACTAGAAAATACATGTCAGACCAATAATGTGCACCTTAATTATAACCAAATATGTAATTACAAATTAGCAGAATTTACAAATTGTTGTTGGCACAACAACGTGGGAAAAAATTCCCATAATGCAGTTTTGGCACACTACTGGAAATCCCGAAGAAGAAGAAGAAGACGCACGGGGTTTACCACATTTTTTTGCAAGGGCAAGTTCTCCCTCATGGTCTGTGAAGGTCAACCGTCAGCACAAAAGGATAAGAAGACTTTTCTGAATTGGACCAGCTTCAGTCCACTTGTGAAAGTAAGTATTTTGTGTGAAAATAGACGTGTGGGCATTGTATTTTGTTCTGCTTTACCAAATGCACTCGAGTAAATTGGCTACTTCCTCAGTTAAGCTAACAGCGCTAATCCCTGTACTTCGCCTGCCTCTTAGAAAGTTATCTTTGTGTTCCCTCAGGACTTATTTTGTAATTGTGTTTAATTGAGCAGAAACATTTTTATCCCCCCCCCCCTCTCCCCCTCCCTCTCCCCCTCCCCTTTTTTTTGAGCCATTAGCGGTAGCCCTTAGCAATAGCCTTTAGCGATAGCCGTCAGCTAGCAGCTGCAGGGGTATTGTTCCCCCCTTTTCAGAAAGTTATCCCTGTACAAAATCCCGTTGTGCACGCAAAATCAAAGTTTTTCAATAGTAGTTTTAGGTTTGGTGACGGTATAAAACAAGTCATGCGACTTATGAAGACACTGTTTGATAATATTAACAATTAAAAGATTCCAACCCCCCTCCCCGCAGCCCCCGCAGTGGTTTAGTCCGGCCTGTTTCTCCCTGCGGAGCTCCTGGCGCTCGGACATGCACAGGCACGCAGACACACGGACAGAGAGCTGAGGATCAGTCAGGTAAGTGTGTAAAACACTGAACATTTAATAAGTTCTTCATCTATCCACTTGTTCAACAAGCACGCTCTGAATATGCAAAGCAACATTTCATGTCCTTTGTCCGAAGTCTGCCGTCATATTTTATGTAAACACAGAATTTAAGCTAATTAACAAGGTTTTAATTGTTTTACTAAAACGATGTTTACATTGTAAAAAGCTCAGCAGTTCATCGTAGTTTGCAATGAATATATGCATTGCCCAGAGATTTTTACTGCAGCGGCGAAGAGCCTCTCTGCCTGTATGCAGAGTCAGACATCCTCATATTATCACTTGAAATATTACACAGCTCTAGATTTATTTAGTGAGATATTCCTGTTCAGATTTTTAAATTCATTTACGTAGGCTTTCATACTTTGAGTGTGATGTTCTTGTATAGATTTTTTGATTGAATAGAAAGTAGTGATAACTTTGACTCTGATGTTCGCTTAAACAGATCCAGTTTCAAATTACATCTCCTTATTATCCAATTAAAATCACCACTGTTTGCATTAATTTTCAAGTCAGATGTTTTTATACTGGACATTTTGTTCTCAGTGTTGTGGACTTGTAGCCTACACATTTATGCCAAAACATTTTTCATTTGGTACAGGAAAATTAAATCTAGGCATAGTATGCATATTCAATTGCAGGTTTGTGTGCCTTAAGTATTGTGACAGATTTAGATTTAGTTTTATTGTAACTTGTTCACAGTTTGATGAAAAGATTTTTTTAAATATAGTTTGATATTTGGTTATTCCTTGAACTATTTCTTCAAATTTTAGAACTTGTATTGAGTTTTAATTTCTTGTAAAGCTGCTGTAGTGGTATTCAGACCTGTGATTTTTCATAACACCAATTTTGAAATTGCTGGTTGAGCATAAACAAACCTGAAGATAGGTAGAATATTTTTAAGAAACAATGACATAACTACAGTTGTTGTTTAATATCACTATGTGGAACATTTTAGGGAGTGCCAGACAACACAGCAAAAACAGCATTTGTTTTTATTGTATTTTAATTTGTATCTCTTACCTGAGTTAATTACAGTTGCACCATTCTGTTGCTTCTGAGTGTTTCATAGTGCGGATATACGTACATAAAATGAGACATTCTGTGTTGAATGTTTCCCTGCCATGTTTGCATCAAATTTGGTTCACTTCACCAAATCTCACTCTAAAGTTTTTTGAAAAGTTGGCAGTCCTGAGTTAAAGATAATGTTAGGTATATCTGCATGCAGCAAATTTGCTCTTTAGCTCTCTCTGCCATTATGAAGCCAAGCACACATGGAAACACTAGACACCAATGTAGTTTGCATAATAAGGTGTTGTTAACTTTGTGTTGTCTATTGTTTTATTTCATTTTAGGGAGGAATAAGGACCACATGCAATGCAGATTCTGTAGGTTCACTGCAAATGAGGAAAACCTCATCCGACACTACGAATTGCATCACAGAAGACCTCATCATTGGCCTTGTGTCCATTCCACCTGTGTATGTGTCTTCAAGACTCGAGGAGCTCTGAAATCCCATCTGTCCAGATTTCACAGCAAAGGTCAACCTATCCATCAGTCCAGCTTTATAACTTTCAAATGTAAGCTTTGTGATTTCCAAGAATTGTGTTCAGAAAGGGATATTACAAAACATCTTGGAAATCATCTTAAGGTCCAGGAAACAATCCAGTGCCCTTATTTAGACTGTCAATTTAAAACAAATAGTTACTCAGGTTTCAGTTCCCATAGAAGCAGGAAGCACAAAAGGCACACAATCAGTGACCTTAGGAGTGAGGGTGGGTGTAGTCAAGGTGAGCCAGATAGTATCCCTGAAGTGACGAGTGAAGCCTCAACTTCTATACAGGGTAATTCTGGGAGTTGTTCAGGGGAAGATGGGACAAATTCTTTGGAGTCAATATCTTTTGAAATAATAGAACATAAGATTGCAAAACATTTACTGTCCATGCAAACGGTCTTACATGTCTCCCGAAGTGCAGTTCAAGAAGTAGTTGAGGAAACCAATGATATACTTACAGCTTCAAAATCGCTTTGTTTTCAGTCTGTCAGTGAGGTCCTTCAAAAGCATAACATTTCTGTTGAAAATGGTCTAGTTCAAGAGATAGTAGAGTCTGTACTTTTGTTGAATCCATTACTAATCACAACATCAGCAAAGGGCTGTCTATCTACAGACTACAGAAGAAACTTGTATTTCAAGCAGAATTTCCCTTTCATTGAGCCAGTAGAATATCTCTACCAACAAAACTGCAAAAATACATTTATTTATGTTCCCCTCAAAGCAGTGCTCCAGAATCTTTTGAGGCGTCCTGATTTTGTCAGTACCTTGCTTTTCAGGCGAGAACACTTAGCCGGTGTTTTCAGATCATTTCAAGATAGCTATTATTTCAAACAAAATAATACTTGCACTGACACAGAAAAAGACATCACTTTAGCTCTTTACATTGATGAGTTTGAAGTTTGCAATCCCTTGGGTACATCAAGGAAGATCCATAAAATAGTTGGAGTTTATTGGATTGTCTTAAATTTACCCGTGAAGTTCAGGGCCAGTCTTACTTCTATTCAGTTGGCAGCATTAGGAAAAACTATAGATGTAAGGAAATTTGGGTACGAAAAGTTTTTGGAGCCATTGATAAAGGATCTGAAATTCTTTGAAGAATCAAGGGGAGAAGCCTCACAAAACTTTGGAGTAAAACTGTTCTGTGTCTGCGCAGATAATCTTGGGGCACATAGTTTAGCAGGATTTCAGGAAAGTTTCATTGTGGATAAATTCTGCCGTTTTTGTTTGGTCAGTCATAGTCAGATAGCAACTGTGAAACCAAGTGACTTCCATTTAAGAACTGTGGAGGAGCACAATAGATTTGTTGAAGAGCTTAGCCAAAACCAAGCTCTGAAGAGTGTGAATGGAGTAAAAGGGGAGTGTGTATTAAGCAAGCACCTAGCTTTCTTCCATCCTGTGACAGGATTCCCTCCTGATATTTTACACGATCTATTTGAAGGAGTTATTCCAATAGAGTTAGGCTTGTGTCTCCAAGACTTAATTTCAAGGGGCTTTTTCACACTTGATAGGCTTAATTGCTGTATTAAGTCATTTCCTTACAAATACTCGGACAAAGTCAACAAACCAAAGATTATTTCTAAAATTGCTTTCTCAAAACATTCCATTGGGGGAAATGCACATGAAAATTGGGCATTGTTACGACTGCTGCCTCTGATTATTGGTGACATTGTTCCAGTAAATGAACCATCATGGGAAATTCTGATGGATCTGAAGGAGATAGTGGAAATTGTGGTATCTGATAAAGTCACAGAGGAGGCATTATGTTACTTAGCATGTAAGCTGTCAGATCATCGTTCCCTGTTAATAGCAACATTTCCCAACTTTGTTTTGAAACCAAAACATCATATTATTGAGCATTACCCACACCTCATACGCTGTTTTGGGCCATTGATCGACCTCTGGACTATGAGGTTTGAATCTAAACATGGCCTCTTCAAAAAAGTTGCCCGTGATGTGCATAATACAAAGAATTTGCTTTTCTCCTTAGCCACAAAACATCAGCAGTTGATGGCCTATCATTTGGATGGGCAGAGTCTCTTTAAATCTGATATCAACATTGAGAAAGTGAAAACTGTACAGGTGTCATCTTTGGATTCTCCCAGCAGAAATGCTGTTTTGACCAAATTTCCAAATGCTGACACAGTCAACATGTCTTGCAAAGTACAGCTGTTTGGAACAGAATATGCTCAAAACATGATTATCATGGCAGGTCAGAGCTTTGGACAGCCAGACTTTTTCAAGATATTGAGCATTGTAATCTATTCTGATAGAGTGTCTTTCCTGTCAAAAAAACTTACTGCCTGGTACTTTGAGCATTATAGGTCATTTAAAGTTGAAGACAGTGACTATGCTGAAGTTATTGTTCTTGATGCCGATGAACTGAGTCATTACTATCCTTTGACAGCTTATTCTGTTGGAGGAAAGCTGTTGGTGACGCTGAGGGCACGTTTGTATTAAAAGAAAATGGTTAGTATGCATCTTGAAATTCATCATAACTGATGATCCCTCTGCCAGAGTTCCTCTGGTTGATACAACTTTCTTTTTTGTTTTTCAGGCACTGCTAATGCGTGTTGTGATCTCAAAAGACGAAGCACGGCGCGTTCAGCTGTCTCAAGTTCCAGAAACAGTGGATGCCCTCATTGATGTTATCAAGGGAAAATTACAACTCCAAGGAGATTTTTCATTGCAGTTTGAGGACCCCGATTTCCAAAATGCAATCTGCGATTTGTCAGAGATTTCAGAGCTACCCAATAGCCGTGCCATCCTACACATCAAGTGGAAAGTCTCTCAGCCAGACGAATATGACAGCCAGTCTCTTGGTTCCATTTCTTCACTGGACACTGTAAGCATGAACTCTTCAGGAAGCCAGGCAAACAGCCTTTCCCCTGGGTATTTGCGCAGCCTCTCACAGTGGCCTGATCCATTTCCCATCCCTACTTTGTCTCTTGATGTAGAGCTGAAATTAAGAAAAGGCAATGAATCATATGAAAAGACCCAACTAGGCATTGATGTGTCAAGAGACATGAAGATTGAAATTCTTGACAAAATTGCCCAATTGGCTTTTGACATCAAGGCCTATCCAGAACATGGTGAACTTGAATCCATCGCTTCAGCTCTGATACTAAAGTACCCCTGCCTCAAAGAGCCTGGTAAAGGCAAGGGCTACGAGGGATGGTTGGTTAGCATTGAAACAAGCTCAATAATTACAGAGCAAAGCTACGAGAGGCAGGTTGCAGTGAAGTGTCTGTTAATAGAAAGCGAAAAGCAGATGGGGATACTACTAAATACACCCTTAAGAGAGCTAAACGTGGAGAAGTGAACTATGTTCCTCAACATCCAGAACAACATGATGATGCTTCACTTGAGGACCAAAGAGTACTATTGGTAGAAGCATCCAAGAAAGCACGACTTGATCATTCATTTGTGAGGGAGAAGATGGACTTAACATTTTCTCTAAGAAGAAGAGATTGTGGAGGAGCAACCTATGGTGATGGAAGTCCAACAGAGATGGCCGGCTTTGTTCTTCAAAGAGCAGGCAAGCGTTTTCTGTTATGTCCCTTGGCATTTTTATATGTGTATATGTTTAGCATTTTGAATTCAGAGTAAATGTTCTGATTGTACATATCCTGGATGTGTTTTGGCAGATCTGTGAGGAGTTTTTCCGCATCACAAACAAGGACTTACTGGGAACATTCAGAGCTGCAGTGGACAAATATGCACCTAAACTTCTGCGACTGTATCGCGCCCGAAAAGGAGCTTTTGGAAAGGAACTGGAAGATCTCTTGGCTAATCTTGATGATGAGGTACAGTGTTAAAGATTTATTCATCTTGTTATGTGAAATATTTTTACTTGACTGCAATCTTTTTGAACTCTAAAGTGTTTTTTTTTTGTTGTTGTTTTTTATGTAGACCTCCAACATTGTCAGACATCGCAAGGATGCTGCACTTCGAGGCCTTCCGGTGTTCCTTCGAGATGACCCCAAGGATTTTTTCAAACAATGTCTGGTAAGTGTTGCATACCACATAAAGGCAGCATTTTGATTTTGACATGCCTATGGCATCCTTTTTAACACTTATGTGCTGCTGATATTTGTAACTAGTTTTATGAGTTAAAAATAACTTTTCAGATATCTACATGTCTTTTCCTATCCATAATTGTGATATCAGATATCCCAAAAGACATTCTTATCAGGACAAAATATGTCACTTTTGTCATTCATGTTTATGGGGTTTCTCATTAAAGATTTCTCCAACTCAGTTGCAGAAATATGGATAACTGCAACTGAATTATGAGTAGTAGTTATTTTAGTTTGTTTATTTACATGTCCCTTTTTAGATATCTTAAGTTTTGACAAGTCAGAATGTCATTGGAGATATCTTGAACTGAAATACTGACCAGTCAAAATGTTGTAGTAGATATCTCAAACAGAAGTTACACTAAGTCTTAATTGATTGTAGATTTTTATAATTAAGTTATGGGTATATTGAAGTGAATTTCAATTAAATACCTGCAAGTGAAGATATTTTTAATTGGGTATTGATAAATAAGAGCTTGCATGATGAGCAATTCAAAATGTTTAAGTTGTTTTAAAAGTGTCAGGTTTGCAAAAAAAAATGTTTCTGTTGGTTTCATGTAATATCAGGTAGCTTTTGAAACATTTTTTACAAAATGAAAGATGATTGCACCTGAAAATATCAAGGGGTGTAACCAAAAGATAAGAGAGCTCAAAATATTTTTTCCACTTAAAGTTTATTCAAGTGTACTTATAAAAACAGGAATTTTAAAAATTTTATGTTATCCATTATACTTTTGTTGAGGTTCCGTATTCTGCTCCTATCATGCCATTTAACATGGACCCCTGATGTTTTCATGTATTGTTATCAACATGCTTTGGTCTTAAAAGCCTATGAATAAGGCAGAGCTGCATTCTCTCCGCGCTCACATAACCCCTCTGTTCAGAGGGCTCGCCTTCATACTCTAATGATGCAAAGCAGAGCTGCATACGTACAGGAATTAATAGACCTGCAGTGTAACTTAAGTAAAGGAGTGCTGGCACTCAAGCCATGCACTGTTAACAGTCCTGTACACACAAACACAAACTTCATGCTGTTTACCAGATAACAGTGATCTGGTTTTCCCCAAACCTCACAGGTTTGCACAACATGCAAACCAGAATGGGACAGCCCCAACTTAGCCTACCTTATAGGCTTACGTTAGCACAAATAAAAGAGTAATATGGTGGGTAAAGGCATGATTATATTCATTCAAGTGTTCACTTCTTTTCCCGAACACACACAAACCACAAAATTCATGCAATTTACCAGATAACAGTAATTTGGTTTCCCCCAAACATCACAGGCTACACATAACATGCTAACCAGAATGGGACAGCCCCAATTTAGCCAACCTTCCAGGCTTATGTTAGCACAAACAAAGCGGTAATGGAGTGGGTAAAGGACTGATTATATTCAACCAAATATGTAACTTCTCTTCCTTAACATACACACAAACCGCTTATTTATGCTGTTTACCATATTACAGTGATCTGGTTTACCCTAAAGATCACAGGCCAAACACAACCTGCTAACTGCAGTGGGACAACCCCAACTTACTCTACCTTCCAGGCTTATGTTAGCACAAACATAGGGGTAATATTGTGGGTAAAGCCATGAATATATTTATGCAAGTGTTTACTTCTCTTCCCAAATACACACATACCATAAATTCATACAATTTCCCAGATAACAGTGATCTGGTTTCCCCAAAACACCTTAGGCTGACGCACAACAGGCTAACCTTGTCACCTAGTCACTGTGGAACTTATTATATTTAGCCAACTTTTAAACTTTTTTTGAATGTTTTGTATGCTCATAAATTGAAGCTGGTAGCCTGTATGTGACATTATATAGGGCTGTTCACATCCAACAACTGAGCAATGGCAGGTATTAGGTCTAGACATAGTGGAAGCTGATCTCATTAAAAATGTAAACAATATGAATGCACTTCATAGGAATCTTGTCAGTGGGGGAGGAGGCTGACACTTGGGTAAAAGATCAGGTGAGGCTTATGCAAATGAAAATAGATTGTAAAAGTATGTATATCCACAGACTCGACAGCTCTCCAGATACCGTCACAGTCATTTTAAATGTCCTTAAAGATCCTGAGGGTTATGGAACAAAAATGTTAAGTGGTAGATCCAAGGAAAATTTCACTGGCCCTGAGCCAGAGGATCCGATTCAAGGAACTGGATGACCTTTGGCTGAAATTTAGGTTGTTACTGGTGCTGCCTGCACCAGTAACAACATGAGACAGCATCTGCCAGAAAAGGGTTTAAGAACAAAAAATGTCTTCAAAGGCTTTGTCTCCTTCAACGCCACAAAATTGCATGTATATTAATTTTATATAATAAAATAATTAAATTTGGCCAATATTTAATACACTGTGGTTTTACAGGACTCTGATCCCGAAGGTGATGCGACCAAGGGAGTGGCTGTGGGCATACTCTTTGTCCTAGAGGATGGTGCTGCACCGACTTCATCAGCAATGGTGCAGGACATTGCTGTGATTTTGGAGGAGGCTGTTGTCCTGGAGGATGTTCCAGATCTTCCAACTGCACTTGCATACCTTTTTGGACTCCTCTACGCTCTCAACATTTCATATCCAAAGGCTCTCAAGTACACTTTTGAGACATTTCAACACCTGTTCATGGAAATTGGCTCTGATTGCTCACAGCGTGTGCGGTCATTGCAGAAAAAACTCCTCCTTTAAACCAATGCACTGCACTTCATTGGGGCAACTTGTTTCTGTTATTTTAAACAGAGATGTTTAAATGTTCCACTGTTCATTTTAGTTATTTAAGAATGTTTTTATATTGGCACATTTTCCTCTCAAGTGTTTTTTTGTTTTTCTGATTGATACCTATGTGGTATATCTCTTGGGAGATGTGTCATTCTTGACAGTGTTATCAATGTGTTGTGCCAGCATTGCACAGTAAGCTATAATGTTCTATGAGTGAACACACAAAAGTAAGACCTACTGATGCCAGCTTTTGCGTTAATAATCTTTGATTATAAGGGTCAGTTTTGGCATCTTTCATCATGAAAAAATTGTGTACCAAACTATCCTGAGCTGAACATGAAGGAATGCCAAACAAGTTATTATTAAAGACTGTTACCAGTTTCCTTTTTGTACAGATTTTGCTCTGACACAATAAATCTGCACTAAAGCACAGAACATTATTTGAGATACCATCCCAAAAACAGAGATTAACTCAGCTGCTGTATTGTAGTCTTGTTCTTTGAGTTTTCTCACTGTCCCTTTGAATAAGGGCTGTTCATAACATTTCCAGAGAAGGATGGATACTGTGTGACTTAATGGCACAATTAAAAAATAGATATTAAAAAGCAACCTTTCATTAGTTTAAAATTCATTTGGCACGGTTTCTCAATTTTACTGACTGTTCTTGTGTTGTAAACACAGATTGTGTTTTAGAAAGATTTGCCATTTGTGTACTCTTTTTCTCCTGTAATTTGTTCCCTTAATTTCAATTAGAATTAATCATTTTGAGACATTTCGACACCTGCTCATTGTTTCTGTTATTGTAAACAGAAATGTTTAAATATTCCACTGTTGGTTTTAGTCATTTAAGCATGTTTACAATGGCACATATTTCTCCTTTTAAGTGTTTTTATGTAATGGATACCTGTGTGGTGTACCTCGTGGCAGATGTGTCATTCTTGACAGTGTTTCACAGTAAAAATGTTGCTACCAAGGGAGTGGCTGTGGGCATACTCTGTTCAGGACAACAACCCTTCAAAAATCACAGCATTTTCTGCATCTAAGCTGATGATCCTCTAGAACAAAGTGCCAGATCTTCCAGTTTTCCTGTTTTTACATACCTAATGTGGTATTCTGGGCAGAGTTTTCATTCTTGACAGCCTTATCACCAGTGTGTTCCAGTATTGCACAGTTAAGTAAAATAAAAGATGGAAACACCATTTAGGATTGTGTGTTTATTTACATGCATTTAATTAAATAATGATCATGCAGTCAATAAGCTTTTGCTAGTTATTTGAATGACTTATTGAGCAAATAAACATGTTGTAATTGGCAAAACGAAGAATTAATAGTAGTATCCATTAACAGAACAGCGTAAATGTAATTGGTACAATAATGAAATGTCGCTAAGGACAATGACATAGCAAATCGTTGACTCAATTCAAAAATGTTACTGCAAAAGGTTGCCTTAAAATTTTGAGTTGTCTGTTATTTTTTTATTACAGTGTATAAGCTACTTCATATAAAGTGTTCTTGGTGCTGACTCTCAGATGTGTGATTTATTCATTTTGTCTTCGTTGATTCTGACTACTCTAACAGAATTGTTCCTCTTATTGCTTCAGTTGTTTGTTCTGCTTTCACAGCCTCAGTAACTGACATGGAAACCACTGTTACGACCCTGGTCGTAACACCACAAACAGCCGTGAGGATGTGAGAGTGAATGTGAGAGTGAGTACGTGTGGATAGGCAGGTGTGACCTGTGGAGTAAATCTGCTTTGAGTAGTCCACTTACCATTTACAAATGTAAGCTGACCCAGCAGTTAGGTAAAGTATATTACAAATTTGTGAGGTTGAATTATCTCTCCTCTCAATATAAAATGAAGTAGATTTTTTTATAAACAGAGGGTGTGTATCCATGCAGTGATCTGACAAACATCAGTAAAAATGCACAGTAAGCACAGATGAATTTTCTTTAAAATATAATAGAGCTCATTATCAGCTACAATCAATGATAATTTGAAGCAGTGCGCCTCTTTGTTATGGAAATAAGAGCTTGTTACTGTTAGGACTGATCACATTAAATCAACAGGCCTAAAAACAGCAACAATTAAAGCCACACTCTTAAAAACAGCTGGATTATTTCATTTACTCAACCACAGGGTCATGAAATGTTTTACCCATTATGACTTATTTTAGCTGCATATGGGTTATTTTTTTTGCAACTTACTAAGTGAAAATCCATTAACCATCATTCATCGGTTGACTTGACACCTGGACTGTTTGTGCTTCAACACGTTGACAGATGTGCTCCACCATGAATCCACACAATGCGCCATTTTATAACAGAGTGTCCTGTCAGTTTTTATACATCAAGCTCCAACCCAAATTACCCTTTTTTTCCCCTTGTCTGCATTATATTTTCCACTGAGTACTGTGTCTGATGACAGCATTAGAAAGACCAATGCTTTATTTTCTAGCAGTCACAGATATGTGAATATGATTCACTACTACACTGACCATCACCAGCCCTCCCTGTAGGCTAGTCCATCAAATCAAACTTTATTTAACCCCTGACATGATCTGAAGGGGAGGGCCGTGCCACACCACAGTGTGAAAGAAGGGGAAATAGTGACAGACAGGACGAGACAAGATAAACGGTGTAAGGAGAGACAGGTAGAGTTATTGATTGAGCAGTCCAAGTGTTATGCTGATGTAAGCCCTGCAGGAATTAAAGGCTGTACGAAACCAGAGACCCCAGAGATGTGGGGTCTTGATAGTAGGGAGGGTGAGTACACATGGATAAGAAATGGAGGAGCATGCATCACAGGAATTCAGAAGATGTGTAAAAGTGTCCGACTCAGCATGTTCTAAAAGGACAAACTATTTCTTTACAACCAACCCATTTTACCATCAGAGGGGTATTTCACAGAGATTAATCCCTGATAGAGGATTAAGACAGAAATTTCAGTTATCTTTGATGAATTTAGCTGTGATTTGGTTTCAGTAAAGCAGAGGCACATAATTTACCATGGAGCTTAAGGGTCTATCCCAGTCGTCCTCCTTAGCTCTTTGTTTTGCACCTTCAAGTCTAGTGAAGGGATATCTCAGTTCTTCATATGATTAAATCGAAGGGATACACAGCCCTAGAAATGAGGACAACCAGTACCTCACTTAAAAGGAGGGGAAGGGGATTTCCCCATAATAGAGTGCACCCACTGGCACGATGGCAGAGCGGAGACTGAAGGACGCACATCCTAAAAGTAATAATAAAATCATCAAGTAAATATTGATTATGGTTCAGTCTTATAATTGTTAATAGATTAAGTGTCATTGATGCAGCTGCATGGATAAACAAACTCTTTGTATTTAAACATCAGCTTTATTTTATGTCAACAATAGAGGTAATCAACACTTTTAATTTGACCAATAATGACACACTTAGTTGTATTTTTGCCTGTTCAAGCCTGGTGACTTATTGTAATAAGTATTGACTCCAAATTTTGGCTATAGATACAGATGTTTTGAATCATGCATACTAATATTACAACCACATTTTTAACATAAAATGCCAATTTCTACACAGAGGGGCTCTCCCAAAATAAGAATCACACACATTTGTTGTAAAATGCATTCAATCATAATGCCTGCTGCTTGTTCATATTTCTGTCATCATCAGGCTGTTGGATGTAGTGACATTCAGGGGAATAAGTTCTCTCAGAACAAGTCTGAGGATCTTTTATATAAGTTAGTTCATATAAAGTGTTCTTGGTGCTGACTCTCAGATGTGTGATTTATTCATTTTGTCTTCGTTGATTCTGACTACTCTAACAGAATTGTTCCTCTTATTGCTTCAGTTGTTTGTTCTGCTTTCACAGCCTCAGTAACTGACATGGAAACCACTGTTACGACCCTGGTCGTAACACCACAAACAGCCGTGAGGATGTGAGAGTGAATGTGAGAGTGAGTACGTGTGGATAGGCAGGTGTGACCTGTGGAGTAAATCTGCTTTGAGTAGTCCACTTACCATTTACAAATGTAAGCTGACCCAGCAGTTAGGTAAAGTATATTACAAATTTGTGAGGTTGAATTATCTCTCCTCTCAATATAAAATGAAGTAGATTTTTTTTATAAACAGAGGGTGTGTATCCATGCAGTGATCTGACAAACATCAGTAAAAATGCACAGTAAGCACAGATGAATTTTCTTTAAAATATAATAGAGCTCATTATCAGCTACAATCAATGATAATTTGAGGCAGTGCGCCTCTTTGTTATGGAAATAAGAGCTTGTTACTGTTAGGACTGATCACATTAAATCAACAGGCCTAAAAACAGCAACATTTAGAGCCACACTCTTAAAAACAGCTGGATTATTTCATTTACTCAACCACAGGGTCATGAAATGTTTTACCCATTATGACTTATTTTAATTGCATATGGGTTATTTTTTTTGCAACTTACTAAGTGAAAATCCATTAACCATCATTCATCGGTTGACTTGACACCTGGACTGTTTGTGCTTCAACACGTTGACAGATGTGCTCCACCATGAATCCACACAATGCGCCATTTTATAACAGAGTGTCCTGTCAGTTTTTATACATCAAGCTCCAACCCAAATTACCCTTTTTTTCCCCTTGTCTGCATTATATTTTCCACTGAGTACTGTGTCTGATGACAGCATTAGAAAGACCAATGCTTTATTTTCTAGCAGTCACAGATATGTGAATATGATTCACTACTACACTGACCATCACCAGCCCTCCCTGTAGGCTAGTCCATCAAATCAAACTTTATTTAACCCCTGACATGATCTGAAGGGGAGGGCCGTGCCACACCACAGTGTGAAAGAAGGGGAAATAGTGACAGACAGGACGAGACAAGATAAACGGTGTAAGGAGAGACAGGTAGAGTTATTGATTGAGCAGTCCAAGTGTTATGCTGATGTAAGCCCTGCAGGAATTAAAGGCTGTACGAAACCAGAGACCCCAGAGATGTGGGGTCTTGATAGTAGGGAGGGTGAGTACACATGGATAAGAAATGGAGGAGCATGCATCACAGGAATTCAGAAGATGTGTAAAAGTGTCCGACTCAGCATGTTCTAAAAGGACAAACTATTTCTTTACAACCAACCCATTTTACCATCAGAGGGGTATTTCACAGAGATTAATCCCTGATAGAGGATTAAGACAGAAATTTCAGTTATCTTTGATGAATTTAGCTGTGATTTGGTTTCAGTAAAGCAGAGGCACATAATTTACCATGGAGCTTAAGGGTCTATCCCAGTCGTCCTCCTTAGCTCTTTGTTTTGCACCTTCAAGTCTAGTGAAGGGATATCTCAGTTCTTCATATGATTAAATTGAAGGGATACACAGCCCTAGAAATGAAGACAAACCAGTACCTCACTTAAAAGGAGGGGAAGGGGATTACCCCATAATAGAGTGCACCCACTGGCACGATGGCAGAGCGGAGACTGAAGGACGCACATCCTAAAAGTAATAATAAAATCATCAAGTAAATATTGATTATGGTTCAGTCTTATAATTGTTAATAGATTAAGTGTCATTGATGCAGCTGCATGGATAAACAAACTCTTTGTATTTAAACATCAGCTTTATTTTATGTCAACAATAGAGGTAATCAACACTTTTAATTTGACCAATAATGACACACTTAGTTGTATTTTTTGCCTGTTCAAGCCTGGTGACTTATTGTAATAAGTATTGACTCCAAATTTTGGCTATAGATACAGATGTTTTGAATCATGCATACTAATATTACAACCACATTTTTAACATAAAATGCCAATTTCTACACAGAGGGGCTCTCCCAAAATAAGAATCACACACATTTGTTGTAAAATGCATTCAATCATAATGCCTGCTGCTTGTTCATATTTCTGTCATCAGCAGGCTGTTGGATGTAGAGACATTCAGGGGAATAAGTTCTCTCAGAACAAGTCTGAGGATCTTTTATATAAGTTAGTTCATATAAAGTGTTCTTGGTGCTGACTCTCAGATGTGTGATTTATTCATTTTGTCTTCGTTGATTCTGACTACTCTAACAGAATTGTTCCTCTTATTGCTTCAGTTGTTTGTTCTGCTTTCACAGCCTCAGTAACTGACATGGAAACCACTGTTACGACCCTGGTCGTAACACCACAAACAGCCGTGAGGATGTGAGAGTGAATGTGAGAGTGAGTACGTGTGGATAGGCAGGTGTGACCTGTGGAGTAAATCTGCTTTGAGTAGTCCACTTACCATTTACAAATGTAAGCTGACCCAGCAGTTAGGTAAAGTATATTACAAATTTGTGAGGTTGAATTATCTCTCCTCTCAATATAAAATGAAGTAGATTTTTTTTATAAACAGAGGTGTGTATCCATGCAGTGATCTGACAAACATCAGTAAAAATGCACAGTAAGCACAGATGAATTTTCTTTAAAATATAATAGAGCTCATTATCAGCTACAATCAATGATAATTTGAGGCAGTGCGCCTCTTTGTTATGGAAATAAGAGCTTGTTACTGTTAGGACTGATCACATTAAATCAACAGGCCTAAAAACAGCAACATTTAGAGCCACACTCTTAAAAACAGCTGGATTATTTCATTTACTCAACCACAGGGTCATGAAATGTTTTACCCATTATGACTTATTTTAATTGCATATGGGTTATTTTTTTTGCAACTTACTAAGTGAAAATCCATTAACCATCATTCATCGGTTGACTTGACACCTGGACTGTTTGTGCGTCAACACGTTGACAGATGTGCTCCACCATGAATCCACACAATGCGCCATTTTATAACAGAGTGTCCTGTCAGTTTTTATACATCGAGCTCCAACCCAAATTGCCCTTTTTTCCCCCTTGTCTGCATTATCTTTTCCACTGAGTACTGTGTCTGATGACAGCATTAGAAAGACCAATGCTTTATTTTCTAGCAGTCACAGATATGTGAATATGATTCACTACTACACTGACCATCACCAGCCCTGCCTGTAGGCTAGTCCATCAAATCAAACTTTATTTAACCCCTGACATGATCTGAAGGGGAGGGCCGTGCCACACCACAGTGTGAAAGAAGAGGAAATAGTGACTGACAGGACGAGACAAGATAAACGGTGTAAGGAGAGACAGGTAGAGTTATTGATTGAGCAGTCCAAGTGTTATGCTGATGTAAGCCCTGCAGGAATTAAAGGCTGTACGAAACCAGAGACCCCAGAGATGTGGGGTCTTGATAGTAGGGAGGATGAGTACACATGGATAAGAAATGGAGGAGCATGCATCACAGGAATTCAGAAGATGTGTAAAAGTGTCCGACTCAGCATGTTCTAAAAGGACAAACTATTTCTTTACAACCAACCCATTTTACCATCAGAGGGGTATTTCACAGAGATTAATCCCTGATAGAGGATTAAGACAGAAATTTCAGTTATCTTTGATGAATTTAGCTGTGATTTGGTTTCAGTAAAGCAGAGGCACATAATTTACCATGGAGCTTAAGGGTCTATCCCAATCGTCCTCCTTAGCTCTTTGTTTTGCACCTTCAAGTCTAGTGAAGGGATATCTCAGTTCTTCATATGATTAAATTGAAGGGATACACAGCCCTAGAAATGAAGACAAACCAGGACCTCACTTAAAAGGAGGGGAAGGGGATTTCCCCATAATAGAGTGCACCCACTGGCACGATGGCAGAGCGGAGACTGAAGGACGCACATCCTAAAAGTAATAATAAAATCATCAAGTAAATATTGATTATGGTTCAGTCTTATAATTGTTAATAGATTAAGTGTCATTGATGCAGCTGCATGGATAAACAAACTCTTTGTATTTAAACATCAGCTTTATTTTATGTCAACAATAGAGGTAATCAACACTTTTAATTTGACCAATAATGACACACTTAGTTGTATTTTTTGCCTGTTCAAGCCTGGTGACTTATTGTAATAAGTATTGACTCCAAATTTTGGCTATAGATACAGATGTTTTGAATCATGCATACTAATATTACAACCACATTTTTAACATAAAATGCCAATTTCTACACAGAGGGCTCTCCCAAAATAAGAATCACACACATTTGTTGTAAAATGCATTCAATCATAATGCCTGCTGCTTGTTCATATTTCTGTCATCATCAGGCTGTTGGATGTAGAGACATTCAGGGGAATAAGTTCTCTCAGAACAAGTCTGAGGATCTTTTATATAAGTTAGTTCATATAAAGTGTTCTTGGTGCTGACTCTCAGATGTGTGATTTATTCATTTTGTCTTCGTTGATTCTGACTACTCTAACAGAATTGTTCCTCTTATTGCTTCAGTTGTTTGTTCTGCTTTCACAGCCTCAGTAACTGACATGGAAACCACTGTTACGACCCTGGTCGTAACACCACAAACAGCCGTGAGGATGTGAGAGTGAATGTGAGAGTGAGTACGTGTGGATAGGCAGGTGTGTAATGTGGAGTAAATCTGCTTTGAGTAGTCCACTTACCATTTACAAATGTAAGCTGACCCAGCAGTTAGGTAAAGTATATTACAAATTTGTGAGGTTGAATTATCTCTCCTCTCAATATAAAATGAAGTAGATTTTTTTATAAACAGAGGGTGTGTATTCATGCAGTGATCCGACAAACATCAGTAAAAATGCACAGTAAGCACAGATGAGTTTTCTTTAAAATATAATAGAGCTCATTATCAGCTACAATCAATGATAATTTGAGGCAGTGCGCCTCTTTGTTATGGAAATAAGAGCTTGTTACTGTTAGGACTGATCACATTAAATCAACAGGCCTAAAAACAGCAACATTTAGAGCCACACTCTTAAAAACAGCTGGATTATTTCATTTACTCAACCACAGGGTCATGAAATGTTTTACCCATTATGACTTATTTTAATTGCATATGGGTTATTTTTTTTGCAACTTACTAAGTGAAAATCCATTAACCATCATTCATCGGTTGACTTGACACCTGGACTGTTTGTGCGTCAACACGTTGACAGATGTGCTCCACCATGAATCCACACAATGCGCCATTTTATAACAGAGTGTCCTGTCAGTTTTTATACATCGAGCTCCAACCCAAATTGCCCCTTTTTTCCCCTTGTCTGCATTATCTTTTCCACTGACCACTGTGTCTGATGACAGCATTAGAAAGACCAATGCTTTATTTTCTAGCAGTCACAGATATGTGAATATGATTCACTACTACACTGACCATCACCAGCCCTCCCTGTAGGCTAGTCCATCAAATCAAACTTTATTTAACCCCTGACATGATCTGAAGGGGAGGGCCGTGCCACACCACAGTGTGAAAGAAGAGGAAATAGTGACAGACAGGACGAGACAAGATAAACGTGTAAGGAGAGACAGGTAGAGTTATTGATTGAGCAGTCCAAGTGTTATGCTGATGTAAGCCCTGCAGGAATTAAAGGCTGTACGAAACCAGAGACCCCAGAGATGTGGGGTCTTGATAGTAGGGAGGATGAGTACACATGGATAAGAAATGGAGGAGCATGCATCACAGGAATTCAGAAGATGTGTAAAAGTGTCCGACTCAGCATGTTCTAAAAGGACAAACTATTTCTTTACAACCAACCCATTTTACCATCAGAGGGGTATTTCACAGAGATTAATCCCTGATAGAGGATTAAGACAGAAATTTCAGTTATCTTTGATGAATTTAGCTGTGATTTGGTTTCAGTAAAGCAGAGGCACATAATTTACCATGGAGCTTAAGGGTCTATCCCAATCGTCCTCCTTAGCTCACCTTCAAGTCTAGTGAAGGGATATCTCAGTTCTTCATTTGATTAAATTGAAGGGATACACAGCCCTAGAAATGAAGACAAACCAGGACCTCACTTAAAAGGAGGGGAAGGGGATTTTCCCTTAATAAGTAATAAAAAGTAATAATAATAAAATTAAGTAAATATTGATTATTGTTCGGTCTTATAATTGTTAATAGATTAAGTGTCATTGATGCAGCTGCATGGATAAACAAACTCTTTGTATTTAAACATCAGCTTTATTTTATGTCAACAATAGAGGTAATCAACACTTTTAATTTGACCAATAATGACACACTTAGTTGTATTTTTTGCCTGTTCAAGCCTGGTGACTTATTGTAATCAGTACTGACTCCAAATTTTGGTTATCGATACAGATGTTTTGAATCATACATACTAACATTCTTTAACAACCACATTTTTAACATAAAATGCCAATCTCTTCACAGAGTGGCTCTCCCAAAATAAGAATCACACACATTTGTTGTAAAATGCATTCAATCATAATGCCTGCTGCTTGTTCATATTTCTGCCATCATCAGGTTGTTGGATGTAGAGACATTAAGGGGAATAATTTCTCTCAGAAGAAGTCTGAGGATCTTTTATATCAGTTAGTTCATATAAAGTGTTCTTGGTGCTGACTCTCAGATGTGTGATTTATTCATTTTGTCTTCGTTGATTCCCCCCCCCCCCTTCTAACAGAAACCACAGTCCTGTTTAACAAAGACTGCACCTGTTCAATCAAATCAAACTTTATTTATAAAGCACTTTTCATACATTAAAAATGCAGCACAAAGTGCTATACATGGTAAAAAGCCCCCCCACACACACACACACACACACACACACGCACACACAACATGATTTAAAAAGTGTGATTTTAAAATCGTGTGGCTGAGTGCAGAGGAGCCAGGTCAGGAAACGTTAGGAGGCAAACTGCACTGGGCGGCACCCACAACCCAGGCCCAAGACGCCTCCACCCAGGTGTGTACAGGACCAGCGAGGGGCCCACCGCAGCAAAGCACTACTGCAGACCCCCCACCTGTCCAAGACGACGCCCGCCAGAGACAGAGACATCCCAGCCAGAGCCAACAGCAGCCCCCAGTGCAGGCAGCCCCCTGCTGAGGAAACACTGGAGATATGGAATAAAAACATAAAACTACATTGGCTAAGAATCATAAAATAAACAAATAAATAAAATTAAAGTTAAATAAATAAAACACTAGTAAATGAAATAAATAGTAATAGAATAAGAATAACAAGTAAAAAGAGGGCGAGATTATATAAATAAATAAAATAAAAATATAGATAAAAATAACAGATAAAAATATGGGATTAGTTAAAAGGTAAATTAAAAAGGTGGGTCTTGAGCCTACTTTTAATAATATGAACATTCTCTGCAGCCCTGAGGGGGCCATAATGCTGGAAGGACGCCTCACCGTAAGTCCGTGTTCGAGCTTTAGGAATTATCAAGAGGCCAGTGCCAGAGGATCTCAGGGTCCGTAAGGGTTCATATGGTAAAATCAATTCTGAAAGATAAGAAGGTCCAAGACCCCCAAGGCATTTAAAAACATTTAAAAGGACAAAAAAACACCAAAAAAAAAAAAACCGCTAAACACCGCTAAATAAGGCTGTAGTTCGCATAGCGCTGCACAGCCAGCACAGCCACAGCCGGAGGCGGAAGACTGCAGCCACAGCTCTGGCTGTGCAGCGGAGGCCGTTTCACGGCGCTATGCGAACTAGAGCCTTATTTAGCGGTGTTTTTGTGTGAAAGTAACGCGCTGAAAATTCTCTAAATAAAGCGTGAATGCAGACCGATATCAGACTTTTTCGGTGGGAGTCCGTTTATTTGTGTTTTTGGTCAAGTAAAATATGGCCCCGTCTGACTACAGCGGATTCAGCAGACGAGCAGATCCGAAGCATGAAGAGGGAGTTAGGTCCAAGCGCCCTGGGCTTCTTCTCCACAGAAACACTGCTGTAGAGGTAATTTCTGCCCTAACCCTTGTGATAGGACCCAACTTGTTCAATCCCGGAATATCACTTTAAGTTATTAAACCCTGTTTTTGTTACATTTTTAATATGTGGAATAAGGTTGAGCTCAGAGTCAAAAATGACGCCCAGATTCTTCACCTGATTGGATGCAATTAAAGACAGGGTTTGGAGTTTTGATAAAAGTTTCTCTCCCTGAGCCTTAGGATCAATAATTAAAACCTCAGTTTTGTCCTGATTGAGCTGTAGGAAGTTTTCTGCCATCCAGGATTTAAGGTCAAAAATACAATTAAAAAGGGCATCAATGGGCCCTGTGTCAGGAGACATGGATATGTACAGCTGTGTATCATCAGTATAACTGTGGAACATAATACCATGCCTCCTGATGACGTCTCCCAGTGGGAGCATGTACACGTTAAAAAGTACAGGGCCCAAAATTGAGCCTTGGGGAACACCACATTTCACTTCATGGGTCCTTGAGGAGCATGTGTCCAAGCTTACCAGAAATTTTCTATCTGTGAGATAAGAACTGAACCACTGAAGGGCAGTACCAGAGAGGCCTACAAGGTGTCTTAGTCTATTTAAAAGAATCGTGTGGTCTACTGTATCGAAAGCAGTGCTTAGATCTAGTAGCACAAGGACTGTGAGTTTGTGCAAGTCCAGGTTACACCTAAAATCGTTAACAATTTTTAGTAGGGCAATCTCTGTACTGTGGTTCATCCTAAATCCAGATTGAAATTTCTCAAGAATGGAACGTTTACTTAAAAAATCATTTAACTGCATAAAAATGTGTTTTTCTAAAATTTTGCTTAAAAACGGTAAGTTGGACACTGGCCTGTATTTATTAAAAACATCAGGATCCAAATTGGATTTATGACACATTTGGCCTATTGAACAAACATGTTTGAACTGTTCTGCCCTATAATATTATAACTAATATATGTTTGAATAACTGTTAGCATAAAATCACATCTCTGGATAAATGTTAGCATTAACTTGTATATAACACTTTAAAGAATATGTTTTCTTTTTTTAAACAGACATTGCATTGAGATGTACCTTGCCTTTTGTGTCCAGAGTAGTGCATCCAAATGCCACTACGTTTCTGACGCTGGCTCATTTTGTGTTCTTTTTTTTTTTTTTTTTTTTCAGCCAATATCTCCTACTCCCTGATAAAGCTCTGGCTACGGTCCTATTGCTGTGTTGACATGAATGGAGTGTGCTGTGGACAACTTTAACTTAGATGTCATTTGTCATAGTATAATATATAAACAACAGAAACAGAAACAAACTTTAACAGAAAAGGGAACAAAACAGATAATTCTAAAATTAAAACAAAATCAAGTTAAAGCTAAGAAGGCCACATAAGGAACCGAAATGTAAACTCTTAGATGGACACAAAATATGACACAGATCAGAAAAATAAAAGACAGCGAAAAGACACATAAAAAGGAAATGAGGAGGTAATATTACATTATTTATTTGAAATCACAAATAACTAAATAATAAATGAAGAAATAAGTATCTCACATCTATGGATGGAAAAACTTGCCTTTCTTTTTCTAATCAAATTATTCAAAGCACATGTTTGACTTATTGTAAAGCATTTCATGAAGTATTTTAGTCAACGAGGAGTTACAGGGAACTGCAAGAAAGACAGAGCACCACCTGCTGAATATTCTTAGTACTACAACTTGAAAACTTTGATTCATACATTTATTTTATTTTCTGCTTATCCCTTTGCAGGGCCAGCAGGAGGGCATGGAGGGGGGACAACCTGAACCTAGGGACAATGACCAATTCACCTAATGAGCATGTTTTTGGTCTGTGGGAGGCTATGAAGCACATTCTCTACCTGCTGCGCTTACCTTGAACATTTCTGACAATTAAAGCTTATCTTTATTTTAAAGCAATTATCTGCTGATATTGATATCAGAACCCTACATCTGTTTTAAAAAAACAGAAACTCCCTCCAGGAATGGATTTCATTAGTATCAACCCTCATCAGAGGGAGTCAGCAGAGATGAATAAGTCAGAAATCGTGGCAGACATCAAAACTAATTCTGTGGATTCCACATAAATATCCAGTACTGCTGTGCTGACATATGCACAGATCTGTAAGTCTGACCTGCTGTGAGTCCTCACTTTGTAGGATGTCTTGACCATGTCACACAGACGCTGACAGAAAATCTTTTCCTTTAATAATCTCTATGATGAAAAGCCTCTTTCTATAAAAGAAATAATCTACTGATGATTAAAGAAAACAGAAATGGTCTGACTGGACAAAGTTCCGAAACTGATTATTACTTAAGTAAAAAGCTGAAATATTTTCAGAAGACTAAACTCTGAAAACTTAGGGCTAAAAAGATCAAACACATGAGGAATCTATAAGAAAAGTGCATGAAAGTATGCTCACAGAGGAAACTAGACGAACTCACACAGAGGGCAGAGAGTGAGCGGATTAAATACAAGAGGAAGGGGCCCAACAGACAGGACAACACACTTAGATAATCAATGCAGATGAAACACATGAGGATGAGGATGATATGGACATGGGGGGGGGGGGGGGGGGAGTGATCGCAAGGTAAGGAACAATAAAAGCAATCAATCAGCAAGGTTCTAATACTTAACTAAAACAAAACTAAATGAAACTAATAAACTAATAAACTAATCAAAAAAGAAAAGAAAACTTTTCATTTTAGTTTTCAAACTAATAAAAACTAAAATGGAAAACAAAAACGATAAGTAAACTAAAACTGTATCTTGTGTTAACAGAACTAACTGAAACTAACCAAAATGAAAGATAAAATGTCCTTTGTTATTGTTTTTGACCATATTTATTAGCCTTAATTAGCCTAGAATTTAAAGTAATCCGACACATTTTCCAAAACAATTTTACGACAGTTTTCAGCAGTTGTCAGCGCCGTACGGCACCATCATAGCGACATACTGGGACGTGCTTGTTTACTGCACTGACTGTTCTATGTCGCAACGAAACGTGTTGGGAACAACTTGGAAGAAATGGCTAAAGTTGGGAGGAGGCAGCAGTCATGCCCGTAGCTACCATTGAGGACACCGAGGTCATGACCTCGGTATATTTTTCCGGAAAAAAAAAAAAATACTGTATATATATTGTGAAATTATGTGGTAGAGCCGAGGGAGGGTGACGGAGTGACTCATCGTCTCTTCATAGACAATCTTTGATTGACATCTGGGTCGCGGAGCTGCGTGAAGGATCTATGTTTGAAAACTCGGCAGAGGCTTAAATCTCCTGACTGCCGCTACCAGAACAGATAAATGAATAATTTGAAATAATTGTATTCTTACAAATTACGTGAAATGTTGCGCTGGGGACCGCAGAGCTGCGGGACAGCCCTCAATTTGAGATAGACGCTTTAAGGCACGGAGAAACGCCGTGAAGATCGGAGAGCCGGTGAGCGTAAAGACGCAGGGACAGTCGGGGATCGTCAGTCACCTGGTGTGTTGTTATAATTTAAACGGTGTCTCATTGGCCCACGTTACACGATTTTTATTGAGCACAGCAATTTAAAAAAGTATGACTCCACCTTTTGGTTAATTAAAACTCAGCACTCCTGAACAGTCCAGCTCTTTTTTGACTTAATTTTTCTAAATTCATCCTGAGGTTATCTGCCTCACTTATTCTCCGTGATATAAGAGCAATTTGTAAAGGATCAAACTCCAAATGCAGTCTACTAGAGCAGCGATTCTCAACCTGTGGGTCGAGGTCCAGAAGTGGGTCTCAGAGCTGTATTCAGTGGACGGTGTATAAGTCAGGTAAAAATGTGGCAGGTTTGTCTTCAGTGTTCAGAGGCCTTAAGCAGACAACAAAGCTATATTTTGTTTTACTCTGCTGTGCTGTAACAAGCACATATTAGCTGTTCTCTCAGGATCTTGATGTTTCCTTCTCATGTTGGCACAGACATGAGGATTTCCCTATGATGAACCTTTGACTTGAGATATCAGGAAAACAACTAACATGATGAGAAACACTGTAAGATTAATGGATCTGTGAACTCCCAGGTCTCTCACTATTACTGAAGCTTTATAACATTTTTCCTCTTTTTATTCATAAAATGTGTTTTCTTTAATCTGAGGTCCAAACTGCCACGATATTTCATTAAACAAATTAAACTGGTTGATCTTTTTGAGATTTGGGTCATGTTGACTGTTGAGATGATCATTGTTTCTCAGAATAGAGCTGTAAGAGCCGACTCCTCACTCTGTTTGATCTGAAAGTGTCAA